>JBBPBX010084898.1:0-15204 GCA_038048925.1 Garcialebias charrua
ATATGTAGCCCACCTTTACCCTCTGTCTGTAGGTAAGGGCCTCCTAGATTCTTATATTTAGCATTAGACTAAATGTTAACTACTCTTAATTGCTGAACTTTTAATACACACTGTGGTCATCTCACACACACTCTGTTTAACTATAAATAACCAAACCATAAGTAAAATATAAACTCAATTTACTGAACATGTTTTAAAGATTGAACAACTTATACAATATGACACAAAAACGGTATCTGTAGGCAGATTACTCACTGTAAAGCTTCAACTAAGTGAGGGGCCCACTCACCAATCACACACAGACACCTGCTGGCTTATCTAACTCTAAAACATTGACGTTGCAGGCCTGAGCGATGCTTGGGAACGGTGAGGCCCAAAAACTTAATGGCCGCTTCACTCATTGAGCAAATAAATAAACCAAACAGTACCTGGTTTAGTAGTTCACTACAGACCCTGGTCCCAGTTCAGGCGAAGAGGAAATCCAAACCAAGATGGTGATGCAATCAGCTGTCTGCAGGTCCAGGTTTAACTTCAATGAGCAATGTAATCCAGAGGAACTCTTCTGGCAGTCCATAAACACTCCAGTTCTGACCAATCTTCACCTCCAGGCCGGAATGATGAAGAGACAGTCTCCCCAGCAAGCTGAACAAGCTACACTAGGTTTACTGTGCAGCATTCACTGAACTAGTGAATGCTAAATGTTTGATGTTAAACTGCCTCAAAGTGCAAAAACACAGAACTGTAGGACAAACTTCAGGCTGAAATTGTCCCTTGTAGTCCCAAAACCATCAAACAGGTCTCCACTGACAATCACTGTGTTAGCAACCAGGAAACTTATTTAATTAGTCCAAAATGCAGCACACCTGTCAACTCTGGTGTGCTTGGCTTTCATCAAGTTCAAAACCCTGACTGCTCACACTTCCTTTTGGCTTTTCACAATAAAGCAGAAATAAAATACAAGCAACAAAATGTTATGCTTTCTTGCTTTTAACTTACACTTGTGTATTTTAAACAGTGTTAAAGCATATTACAACATAAATAAATGAAATACAATTGTAGCTATATTTACAACATATTTAACTTAGGAGTTTTTAGACCTAAAATGATTGTCTGGGTTACACTCTCCCCCTTCTAAATGTCCAATGTCCTCATTGGTCCAACCAGTATATCTATGACAAGGTTTAAGTTTTACCAATGTGTATGGTAACACCTCTATGCACTATAGTAAGTGGTTGATCTCTAGATTTACCTGGTTGATCATAAGTAAGTCTGATGACAGGTTTAATTGTACGTCTGGGTCTAGATATTGTTTGTGCCAGTACTTCGTTGAATGGACTTGGTTGTCGTGCATCTTCTTCACTTGTGGCAAGTTCAGGCTCCGAGTCTGATTCAGAGGTACCAACTTGCTCACGGTCCTCTTCAACAGGATGTTCTCCTTCTGAGACATCGTCATTCACGCTCATGTCTCTGTCAATTTGTTCAGCTATGTCATGACTGCTTTCATTCCTCTCCTTGAGTATCTGTTCAAGGTATGTTCTGTAGGATCTTTGCGGTCTTGCATACTGAAACTCGGAAGACTCAGATGACAGTTCACTTTCCATTTCTGCTGAATGGTCTACAGGGATATGCTTGTTGCGAAGATTTCTTTGTGTAGGAGGCTTTTCCACTACATCTGGCATAGGGAACCTCACAAGATCTCCAACTGGTAAGAGATTATCTCTGTGCAGTGTTTTCACTTTTCCACTGCCATCTTGGAGTTTCAACTTGTACACTGGTAAGTTTGGCAGTTGCTCAAGTATGACATAGGGATTGTTATTCCAACGATTTTCAAGTTTGTGTTTTCCTTTCAAACCAAGGTTCTTTATCAAGACTCTGTCTCCTGGTTGAAGGTTCTGGAATCCCAATCTTTTGTCATAGGCTTTCTTGTTACGAAGGTGAGTCTTGTTCGAGACATCGATAGCCATTTTATAAGCCTTTTGCAGGTCTTCTTTCAGCTGTGTAACATAAGCTGAATGCTGGGTTACTCCTTTGTCGTCAGGGCAGGTACCAAAGCATAGATCAACAGGGAGTCTGGCTTCTCGCCCAAACATAAGGAAATATGGGGAGTAACCAGTGGAGTCGCATCTGGTACTGTTGTAAGCATGTACAAGAGGGACAACATGCTGGCTCCATTGACGTTTCTTTTCTTGATTCAAGGTACCTAACATTGACAGTAGGGTTCTATTAAACCGTTCTGGTTGAGGGTCACCCTGGGGATGATATGGTGTTGTCCGGGATTTCCGGATCCCCAACATTTGTAGAAGTTCTTTAATGAGTCTGGACTCAAAGTCTCTGCCTTGATCCGAATGAATACGTGAAGGCAAGCCGTAGTGAATAAAAAACTTTTCCACAAGAGTTTTGGCAACTGTAAGGGCTGTTTGATTTCTAGTAGGAAAAGCTTGGGCATACCTCGTAAAGTGGTCTGTTACTACAAGCACATTGCTTATTCCCTTTGAGTCGGGTTCCATAGAAAGGAAATCTATGCAGACAAGATCCATGGGGCCTGTACTCACAATCTGGTGTAGGGGTGCAGCTCTTTGACATGGTGTTTTCCTTAGAATGCACTTTCCACAGTTTTTGATGTACTGCTCCACGTGCATGGCCATTCTAGGCCAGAAGAACCTACTCCTGAGCATGTCGGTTGTTCTCTCCACTCCTAGGTGGCCAAGGTCATCATGCATTGACTTAAGCACGACTGTCCTGAACTCGGTTGGCAGTACTAGTTGGTTTGTTTTTGTTCCTGTATGACTAGTACTCACACGGTGTAGCAGTCCATCTTTCATGATTAGCTTTGCAATGTCTCTTTTCAAGGCTTTCATCTCAGGATTAGACTTCACATCTTCTGGCCATTTGCCAGAGTTCATGGCCTGCATGGTAGTCTTTATTACTGGGTCTTGACTTTGTGCTGTGATCAGCTCTTTTCGTGACATTTGACTTAAGGTGTTGAGCTCCATGCGTGTTGGGTAAGCATACACTTCAGGTATGCAGGCAGGAGAAGCTCCAAGTTGTTCAATGTATGTGGGTGAGTCTTTAAAAGAGTCCAAAGCCCCAACACGCTGGCAGATTGACTTAACACCAGAGTGTGAAATACTTTGCCACTCTGCATCATCTCTAAGTTCTATCCTGGATAACAGATCTGCATCTATATTGTTTCGTCCAGGCCTGTAGATTATATCAAAGTCGTACACAGACAGATCCGACAACCACCGATGTCCTGTTGCGTTGAGTTTAGCAGTGGTGAGGACATACGTAAGTGGGTTGTTGTCGGTGCGTACTGTGAAACGGGCTCCATATAAATAATCATGGAACTTTTCAACTATTGCCCACTTTAAGGATAGGAACTCCAATTGATGAATGGGATAGTTCCTTTCTGAGGGGCTTAGTTTGCGACTGGCGAACGCCACTGGTCTCAGCCCTTCTGGGTACTCTTGATAAAGGACAGCTCCAAGTCCACTTAGGCTTGCGTCAACATGCAACACGTATGGCTTGTTTGGGTCAGCAAAAGCCAATACTGGAGCGTTTGTGAGACAATATTTGATCTGTTCAAAAGCCTCAGTGCATGACTCATCCCATCTGTCTCCAAATGGTTCCCTCTCATCCAAGTAGGCATTTTTCTCTTTCTTTTTAGGACTTTTCCCTCGTTGTGTGGGGGCGTACCCCTTGGTAAGGTCTGTCAGAGGGCGAACTATTGACGAGTAGCTTTTGATAAATCGTCTATAGTATCCACAAAAACCTAAGAAGGATCGAAGGGTCTTTAGGTTGTGGGGTCTTGGCCAGTTGGTAACGGCTTCAATCTTTGTTGGGTCAGTAGCAATACCATCAGCTGAAACAAGGTGGCCAACATACTTGACTTTTGTCTGGCAGAACTGACATTTCTCAAGTGAAATCTTTAGGCCTACTTCCTGAAGTCGGTCAAGAGCTTTTAGCAACCTTTCCTCGTGTTCCTCTAAAGTTCGACCAAACACGATCAAATCATCCAAATACACAAGGACTTGCAGGAGGTTCATGTCACCGACGGCTTTCTCCATCAAGCGTTGGAATGTTGCAGGTGCTCCAGTGATTCCTTGTGGCATCCTTTCAAACTGGTAGAAGCCCAATGGACAGATAAAGGCAGTTTTTTCCTTGTCCTCCTCTTTCATGGCGATCTGATAGTACCCACTTCTCAGATCCAGAACAGAAAACCACTTGCTTCCTGAGAGGCAATCAAGTGCTTCATCAATGCGTGGCATGGTGTATTGGTCAGGTATGGTACGGCTATTCAGTGTACGGTAGTCTATACACATCCTAACATCTCCGTTCTTTTTTCTGACGACCACTATTGGAGATGCGTAAGGGCTTCTAGACTCTTTGATAATACCCGCTGCCAACAGCTTCTGAATGTGACGACGCACATCATCGATATCTGCAGGGGTAATGCGCCGGGAGCGTTCACGGAATGGTTTTGGATCCGACAGCCGAATGTTGTGCTCGACTCCCTTGGCTAATCCTACATCAAGTTCATCTAAGGAGAAGACTGCTGCTCTTTTGGCTAACTTGTGGCACAGTCTTGTCTTCCATTTTTCTGGGACTGGCGATTCTCCAAAGTTGATTTGACTGGTGTCAAAATATTTAGACTTGGAGTGGTGACTGGGCATGGTTGTAACAACGTCAGCAACAAAGATTCGCCCAATAATAGTGTCGACAGGTAAGTTTGCACTCTTTTTTGACTCATTTTGAATCATGATTGTACATTGATTGTTTGCAGTTGCACTGCTTGGTATTACCATTGGCTGGAGTAATACTTCTGCAGGCAGTGGACTGGTCACTGCAGCTTCTGCCATCAGGATTTCATTAGGAAGTGGCTGGTCCAGCATGATGGTACAGGTGGCTTTAACACTGCCACCGGGAGGTATGGTCAGAGATCCAGGGCCTTGCCATTTTACAAAGCCTACTCCATCGTCCTCTTCTGGTACTGATAGGAGAGTGCTTGTCTCTGTACTGGAACATGAGCTCTGAATGTCAAAAGTATGGACTGGGATACCTGGGGTGTCTCTACACAGCTGAGCCAAGCGTTTAGAAAGACTGGCTTTGGCATTGGTACCCACAATTACAGGTGTTTGGTCAGGACCTGGTGGATCGGGACAAATCAGGGCTAGAACAGACATGATTGTTGGGGCCCCAGCCACCTTCTTTGGGAACTCCATATCCACAACCACATAGCCTAGGTATGGGTAGCTAGAGTCACTTAGTCCCCATATGTCAAGCTTATTCACTGAATGGATGGGTGTATTTGACAGGTACTTTCTGTACCAGGACTCAAAAATTATGCTAACACGGGAACCACTGTCCAAAAGTGCATCACATAAATGCCCATTCACTTTCAATGGCTCAACTGAGAGTGGACCTATCAGGCCTTCAGGTATGCCTATAGGTTCAATCAAATCTACAGCACTTTTTCTCACTGTGCAGTCAGGATCAGTAAGGGGTGTGGCTGCAGCATTGGGCTGTGGGCTATTGGTCTTGGCTTTCTTGAGGGCATGGAGCAGTCTCTGAATAACTTTGCGTTGGTTTTCAGGTCTGTTGCATTTTCCTACCATATGACCATTTTCACCACAACGGTAGCAAAAGCGTTCTTCGCTCTCTGTTGGGGACCTAGCTGGTGGACTAACCACCCTTGCAACCTGTGGAGCTGCATGTTGGCGTTGTGGAGTTTTTGAGTTCACTTTTTGCTGTAAGTGCTTGACTTGTTTTTTTAGTGCTGTTACTTCAAGATTAAAGCTTGTTGCTGTATCAGTGTTAGCTGAATGTTGTTCAGTAACATGCACTTTAGGGCGAGGTTGAGTGGGTTAGGGTTAGGGTTAGGGTTAGGGTTAGGGTTAGGTGTTAGGGTTAGGGTTAGGTGTTTTTCCCTCTGCCTGTAAGAGTGCGTTCAGTTTAACATCAAAGTCATCCTGAGGACTTGGCTTCATAAAGGCAGTAATAATTGGCCAGGCTGCCAGTCCTGTTGGTGCCATCACTTCCGGTGGAACATTTTCTATCGTCACTTTCTCTCGACATTCACAAAGTACGAGCACCTCATTGTATTTCTCATTGTATTTCTGACTGTTTGTTCTCTGCTTGGACTTTGGTGTGGATGGTATGGACTGACTGATTTAGCTTTACCTTAGAAGATTCATACTCCTCCTCTGTTCTGATTTCTTTTAACAGCTCCAGGAAGGTAGGGGGTTGAGTTCTCCTTTCTCTTAATCTGAGTTGCAACAACATTAGGTCAGCATTTATGGCCCCTTTAAGTAGCTGATCGACTCTAGCTGTGTCCATTTTGCTGGCTGGCAAGCCACCTCGTTGTACGACTTTAGTCAATGCACGCTCAAGCCTCCTGAGGAAGTCTGACAGCTTTTCACCAAGTTGTTGCTGTAAAAGCCTGAAAGAGAAATACAGGTCTTCACCAGACTCTGCTAATCCAAAAGCACTTTCAAGAGCCTCCAAGCACTTTAATGGAGTAGCATCAGGATCTGTTAGGCGTATTGCTTTAATTACTTCCAGAGCTGGTCCTTTTAAACTCTCCATTATCCTCCTCCTTTTGTCTTTATCAGAACCTTCAGTTTCCTCAACCATCAGGTAAGCTTGCTCTAGCCAATGGTCAAACTGTTCTTCTCCAGCTGGAGTGGGTACAGTACCTGAAAAGACACGCAGGCGTCGAAACCCTCCACTCTCTGCAGCAGGTTTGTTTACTTTGTCTATTAAATCAGCAACAGCACGAACAAGTGACTCTTCAGGAGATGGAGCAGGTTGTGGCTCAGTGAACAGAGCTTGTACATCATTCAGTGTTTTTCCCTCTGCCTGTAAGAGTGCGTTCAGTTTAACATCAAAGTCATCCTGAGGACTTGGCTTCATAAAGGCAGTAATAATTGGCCAGGCTGCCAATCCTGTTGGTGCCATCACTTCCGGTGGAACATTTTCTATCGTCACTTTCTCTCGGCATTCACAAAGTACGAGCACCTCATTGTCTGTGTCATGACAAATCCGTCCTCTTACTCGTACTCGACCCAGACACTTGATAGTTTGCATTGTCTCTTCAATAACTGCTATTTCAGTGTTTTCAGGGACCACTGTCAAAAGGGTATGACTCTCATCAAGTCCTTCTCCACGACACCACTTCTTCAGCTTGTTAATTAGTGTGCTTGCCATGGTACAGGTGCGTAAATGTGAATGTAGAAATGTAAAGAGCAGCAAATAGAGTAAAACTGAACAGGTTTAGAAAAGCTAAGCTAAATGTTCAGTCTCCCAGCAGTGCCTCCATTTATGTAGCCCACCTTTACCCTCTGTCTGTAGGTAAGGGCCTCCTAGATTCTTATATTTAGCATTAGACTAAACGTTAACTACTCTTAATTGCTGAACTTTTAATACACACTGTGGTCATCTCACACACACTCTGTTTAACTATAAATAACCAAACCATAAGTAAAATATAAACTCAATTTACTGAACATGTTTTAAAGATTGAACAACTTATACAATATGACACAAAAACGGTATCTGTAGGCAGATTACTCACTGTAAAGCTTCAACTAAGTGAGGGGCCCACTCACCAATCACACACAGACACCTGCCGGCTTATCTAACTCTAAAACATTGACGTTGCAGGCCTGAGCGATGCTTGGGAACGGTGAGGCCCAAAAACTTAATGGCCGCTTCACTCATTGAGCAAATAAATAAACCAAACAGTACCTGGTTTAGTAGTTCACTACAGACCCTGGTCCCAGTTCAGGCGAAGAGGAAATCCAAACCAAGATGGCAATGCAATCAGCTCTCTGCTGGTCCAGGTCCCTCCCCAATGAGCAATGTCCAGGGGCACGCTTCTGGCAGTCCACAAACATTCTAGTCCTGACCAATCTTCACCTCCAGGCCGGAATGATGAAGATGCAGTCTCCCCAGCAAGCTGAACAAGCTAAACTAGGTTTACTGTACAGCATTCACTGAACTAGTGAATGCTAAATGTTTAATGTTAAACTGCCTCAAAGTGCAAAAACACAGAACTGTAGGACACACTTCAAGCTGAAATTGTCCCTTGTAGTCCCAAAAACCATCAAACAGGTCTCCACTGACAATCACTGTGTTAGCAACCAGGAAACTTATTTAATTAGTCCAAAATGCAGCACACCTGTCAACTCTGGTGTGCTTGGCTTTCATCAAGTTCAAAACCCTGACTGCTCACACTTCCTTTTGGCTTTTCACAATAAAGCAGAAATAAAATACAAGCAACAAAATGTTATGCTTTCTTGCTTTTAACTTACACTTGTGTATTTTAAACAGTGTTAAAGCATATTACAACATAAATAAATGAAATACAATTGTAGCTATATTTACAACATATTTAACTTAGGAGTTTTTAGACCTAAAATGAATGTCTGGGTTACATTATTATGATTGGATACGCGCCAGGTGTCCTGTTTCCCCAGCCCTCGTGACAGGCTGAAATTGCTGATAGGAAAACTTT
Organism: Garcialebias charrua; assembly: GCA_038048925.1. Taxonomy (NCBI): domain Eukaryota; kingdom Metazoa; phylum Chordata; class Actinopteri; order Cyprinodontiformes; family Rivulidae; genus Garcialebias; species Garcialebias charrua. The sequence continues at coordinate 8,516 of JBBPBX010084898.1, forward strand.
AATTGTTGTGAAAGAACGACCTTTTTCCAGTAAGTCCTGAAGGAAAGTCAGGAGCTGAGCCAGGTCACATGAGTAAGAAACAATATTTCTCTCTGTGCACCAAGCTTCAAAAATACGCAATTTCTGTGCATAGAGAGACTGTGTTGACACAGCACGGGCATTTTGAATGGTTTTTACCACATTTTCCGATAGGCCTGATGTCATCAGCTTGTTCTTTTCTGCTACCAAGCTGACATTTTTAACAGCTCCCAGCCTAAGCGGCGAGACTGCTCCTTCTGGTGACTAAAGCCCCCGGCAGAGCTCAGCGTACAGTAATGGTTTAACAGAGTAACCGAGTTATCGGCAGATCGAGTGCTTTGACTTCTATCAAGGCTTTTTTGTCCACCTCGAGTACCCGTAGTGACGTCATCACGTTGCGGTAACGTCAGTACGTCACATCACGTGGTTAAAAACCGAGCGTGGGGTAGCTTTTAGCTTTTAGTAGACGCTACAAAATGTATTCCTTTGTGCGCACGGATGTATGGAGCTGGTCCAGTCTTGTCAAAAAGGTAAAACAGTTCATAATTTTATAAATTGAGCTACTCATTGAATCATTCTGTTGATTTTCTTTGCTTTGAACACCGTAGTAGATTGTGACAGCAAGGGACAGTGTTGCATTGCAGGTCACATATATAACACGGCCGAAACGACGTCCTCTCTCTCGTTTCATAAACAAACAGAAACAAATATTCATCTCTCTAGACCTATTAAAAAACTATAAACAACTATAAACACAATCTCTAAAAGTAAACCTAAATTGCACAGCACTGCAGGCGGTGGTACGGTGTGGCTGTGACCCCATTTGTTTTTTAAGTTTCGGTTCAGCGCCTTACTTTCACTTTTAATATTAACTAATAGTTTTGTTTTTCCTGTAACTTATCTGCAGTATGATAAATGATAGGAGCATAATAAATGCTCCAAATGTTTTGTTGGTCTTTTTTTTTTCTTTTTGTAAAGACGTTTTTATGCATTTATATTTATTTATTTATTTATTTTGCATCATAATACACTGTGACGTCATTGACTAATCGAGTGCCACTCGAGTTTTTTTATGTTAATGTCGAGCTTAAAAATTATGTACTCGTTCAACCCCTAGCGTACAAGCAGTACGGCACACTACGCCGTACATACGCCGAGGCACAAGCGTAGCCCCGCAGGGCACGAACGAGCAAAGCTCAAATTTTACGTACAAACACATATATAACACGGCCGAAACGACGTCCTCTCTCTCGTTTCATAAACAAACAGAAACAAATATTCATCTCTCTAGACCTATTAAAAAACTATAAACAACTATATGTGCTCTGCACGCAGCTGCTCAAATTACAACAAGAATTTGGAGCGAAAAAGCGAGCATTTAACGCGAGAATGAACGCAGAGCAGTGCCAGCGAACGCGTGCGCACAGAATGCGTGCGTAGAGTGGCGTACAGGCAGTACGCTGAGCTCTGCCAGAGCCTATAGTTTGTCCCTGAAGAAGAGCAGTTGGTGTAGCCAGTTCCCCTCCAAGGGCCCTGGATGCTGTGAGCCGGGCTGTTTTGTATGTTACACAAAGGAATTAAATTCCCCTTCTTCATCGCTAAACTGGACTTTTATTTTGTTTTTTTGCCAAAAGTCAAGTAATCGCTTCCTCCACCGCAACTCCATGACTGAAATTAATGAATTTGTCTCGAGCGAATAATAACTCATGTCCTACCTGGCTGCGCGACGTTCTAAATATTTCCTGGTGGGCTGTGGGCTGCAGGACCAAGGCTCCCTGTTTTTATTTTTTAGAACTTTTTATTAACATATAAAGTTTAGAAACACCGTAACGGCTGCAGCCGAGCCAGCTCATGCATTTTTTTGTCTCCAACTCGACCTGTCAATTAATTGAGTAGGCGTGTCAATAAATGACCAATCAGCGACTTCAGTTTGTCCCGTAGGTAGACTCTCTGCACACAGCTGCTCAAATTACAACAAGAATTTGGAGCAAAAACGCGAGCATTTAACGCGAGAATGAACGCAGAGCAGTGCCAGCGAACGCGTGCGCACAGAATGCGTGCGTAGAGTGGCGTACAGGCAGTACGCTGAGCTCTGCCAGAGCCTATAGTTTGTCCCTGAAGAAGAGCAGTTGGTGTAGCCAGTTCCCCTCCAAGGGCCCTGGATGCTGTGAGCCGGGCTGTTTTGTATGTTACACAAAGGAATTAAATTCCCCTTCTTCATCGCTAAACTGGACTTTTATTTTGTTTTTTTGCCAAAAGTCAAGTAATCGCTTCCTCCACCGCAACTCCATGACTGAAATTAATGAATTTGTCTCGAGCGAATAATAACTCATGTCCTACCTGGCTGCGCGACGTTCTAAATATTTCCTGGTGGGCTGTGGGCTGCAGGACCAAGGCTCCCTGTTTTTATTTTTTAGAACTTTTTATTAACATATAAAGTTTAGAAACACCGTAACGGCTGCAGCCGAGCCAGCTCATGCATTTTTTTGTCTCCAACTCGACCTGTCAATTAATTGAGTAGGCGTGTCAATAAATGACCAATCAGCGACTTCAGTTTGTCCCGTAGGTAGACTCTCTGCACACAGCTGCTCAAATTACAACAAGAATTTGGAGCAAAAACGCGAGCATTTAACGCGAGAATGAACGCAGAGCAGTGCCAGCGAACGCGTGCGCACAGAATGCGTGCGTAGAGTGGCGTACAGGCAGTACGCTGAGCTCTGCCAGAGCCTATAGTTTGTCCCTGAAGAAGAGCAGTTGGTGTAGCCAGTTCCCCTCCAAGGGCCCTGGATGCTGTGATCCCCTGAGGGTAGGGAGAAGGCCTTTTTGCCGATGTGCTACCACGCTGCTCTGATCGAGAGTGATCGAGGGTAGATGCAATCTGCCATCCTTATTAGACAGAAGTGGAACAGAATGTCTGTTTTTTCTCTCCTTGTTTGGGGTCGTGGGACTGAGAAGCTGCGAGTTTTGTAAACGAGCAGATCTCCTGACCCCAATCCGTTTCCTGGATGGGTCTAGTTTACTGGTCCCCGGCCTTAACAGAGCGTTGGAGCCAGACAAACCGCCCAGGGTCTGTGTTTCACCCGTTGGGGGGATATTGTTTAAGAGCAGAGCTGAACCAGCACAGTGAGAAAGGTTACATGCTGCCGGATCACTGCTTGGAGATTGCGTGTCGCCCTTTGAGATTTTTATTAATGAAAAGTGCATTATAAATGGAATTCATTATTATTATTATTATAAGGGGACAGCTGTAACGTGAGAACGTGAAGATGATCCTTTGTGCTTGGCAGACTTTAAATTGTTTGGTGACAGAGAGCTCAGTTCCCTTCGAATAACAGGAAGAGGAATCTGATTCAGCCCTGATTTGTTTACACACACAGCAGTTTGATCACAATTGCCTTTGTGAACGTGTGAAGCTTGTGGTTGCCTGTGGGCTTCTGCCGTGGCCCCCCCGTCGTTAGATTCTGTCGGCGCGCATCCCTGAGGCGCGGACATGTCACGTGTTTGCTTGGTTAGTGTATTGTCCGCCCCGTCGTTCACAATGGAGCGGGGGCTGGAGCATGTGACCCCCCTCACCTGGCTCCGTGAGGGGTGGGGGACCTGCTTGCAGTCGCCTCTGTGCCTGTCCGCTACAGACAGAGCAGAGGCACCCTGCTAGGGCTCATTGATTAGGCTAACACCCCTTGAGCCGTGAGGGAGAGGGGGGGAGACGGCTCCTCCCTTTATGTCGGCTGGCAGGCCAGAGGGACCCGTTCTGCTGAAGTTATTTGTGTTTGTTGTTGTAAAAAAAATTTGAGAGTCAATAAAACAGAGGTGTTGTTTTTTTAGCTTTATTCGTGCTTATGTGTAACAACATATATGACTTTATGTCACTCACAGCAGGAAAAACATGATTTGTGCATGCAACAGAGTTACCAGCTTTTTGTACCGTGTTACAAATAAAGTCTGGACATGAAAAGATCATTCCCCGTACCGCTTGGGCGGGTGATCGTGTAAACCCAAGACGTGAACCTGGTTCATCAGACACGCTTTTGTCTGGTGTCCCGGTTCGCCGAGGAGGCCCTGTGTCTGACCGCCTGGCAGGGGACAAACCTGTTTTTGCTCCATGCGTGTTCAGTCCAAGGTGGGCCCGGCGGTTGATTCTGCTGTTGCTCTTCCTCGTACGCCAGCCGCTTTTGCGGTGGGGCACGTATTGCTGAGCGGTGTCGAGGCTGCGCAGGTCTGCACCCAGCTGACTCCTGGGGGGATGGGGTGGGGGGCGAAGGTTCTCCTGGGAATGCTCACCCAGAGAGCTTCAGCCTGTTTGCACCTCTGGTCCAGCTTGGTCTGAATTCGATCCAGAGCTTTCCCAAACAATCCAGTCGGTTCTATCAAGTGGTGGGGAAAAGGCACCTTTTGTCCCTCGGGGAGATCAGTTAAAGTCATCCACAAATGGCGTATTGCAATGACCACTTCCGCCATTTCTCTGCCTTGAGCAACAGCGGCTGTTCCCATCATGCGGAGCACAAAGTCTGTTGCCCTGCGGTCCTCATCCAGCAAGTCAGCGGCAGTTTGCTTGTCCGTCGTTACCTGGAGCTGTTGCAGTTTTTCAGCCAGGTAAGCCTACATCAACGGGAACGCGTTCATCGCACGCGCAGCGAGTCCCTGAGCTCTGTAGCATTTCTCGAGCAGAGAAGCTGAAGCTCGACAAGCTTTGCTGGGAAGAGTTGGTTTTGTCCCGGATGACTTGGGAGCCAGGTGAGACGCCAGTGTGTCCTCAATTTGAGGCACGTTGGCTATTCCCACCTCATCCATCCCGTCCACGTCGAGTAACTGCAAGAGCGGTAACAGCATGGGAGCCCGGGGCTGAGCCCAGGTGCGAGTCAGTTCTGTGAGGAAGTCCGGGAACACGGGCATTCTTTGCCTTGTGGCGGCCTGCTGCTTTGAGTAAAAATAGTTTCCTGCCAGCATCATGACCTGTTGACGAGGCAGAGGGCTCTGGCCATGGGATCTGAAGCGCGTCCGCTGCTCTGTGACACAGGTCGAACAGAGCAGGGATGGAAAAGTCAGTTTCCGGGAGCACAGGTACCGGGGTTTGGGAGATGTCTTCTCCTTGTTCCTCGTATTCGACGTCTGCATCCTCCGCGGAGAATTCGCCTGAGGCTGAAATCGAGATCTCGTCCTCGTTCATCATGCCTCGAGTGTCGAATTAGACTTTTAAGTCCACCATAGGAGCCAGCACGTCAGGGCTGTCACCCTATTCGACTCGTGTGCTGTCGTGCAGAGCCATGTTCTCGAGCTCCGGCGTGAGCGTGAGGGGCTCGGTGGTGTCTGGATCCGCTGGCGCTGCTGGGGCACCCTTGGCCTTGGCGATGAAGTCAGCCCGGTGCCTACTCACCGCCTCCATCATCTGGCTGCAGTGTGGGCACGAGTCGGGAACATCCAGCGTAATTTTTGCGTGTAATATCCCCAAGCAGACAGGACAGGCCTCGTGGGTGTCCGTCGCTGCGAGGGAGAAACCGCATCCGCTAGGACAGGCGCGCAAGGTTGGGCTCGCCGTCCTGCTGGTTTTCCTTGGAAGTCTTGTCTTTCGCTTTCCTTTCTCCGGAGGCATGTCCGAGATAAGGCGAGCGAGTCCTTCCAGAATACTTTTTATTTTATTTTGAAACGTCTCCTTCGTCGCGTCGTTTTTGCTGGCTAGCCCACTACGAGTTAGCAGGGGTAGCGGTTGTTACGCAGTTAGCGCCGTCGAGCGAAGCAGTCTGCAGAGAGAGGATAAGAATTACTTCGGTGTAAGAGAAAATGTGCCGGACTAGCTTTCGCTAGCCCAGTAGTACGCAGGAATAATTCTTTGTACGCTCTGTGTAGGGAGCAAGCTCACCTCTGGTTGAGCGATGAAGCAACAGAGAAGTCCCGCGAAGAGAGGTAGTTCAGGTTTAAGCGAGGTGAAGGGCAAAAAAGCGAAAGATGGATGGGCGTCAGCGGCTTAAATACCCAGAGGGCTGGGCCTCTGACGCAACGCTGACGCCCTTGCCGTAAAGGCATGAATGATTCCTTCAGGTAATCGCGCGGGGGCGCAATTCCCATAGCATATGTTGAACAGAGAGAACATGACTGAAAGGGAACCACTACTGCAGGATAAGCTTCCTCCTGCAACGTATCATATCTCTGAGAAATGGGCATGGCCGAGAGCACTGGCAGGTGCCAAAGTGCAGCTGGAGGCAGAGAGCTGAAATCATGACAAGCTGTGCTGTTTCAGAGTGTTTAGTTTAGAAACATTGTTTAGAAAACTGCAACATGTGGGAACTGTTTAAAATGCCTATATATATATATATATATATATATATATATATATATATATATATATATATATATATATATATATATATATATATATATATATGTATATATATATATATATATATATATATATATATATATATATATATATATATATATATATATATATATATATATATATATATATATATATATATATATATATATATATATATATATATATATATATATATATATATATATATATATATATATATATATATATATATATATATATATATATATATATATATATATATATATATATATATATATATATATATATATATATATATATATATATATATATATATATATATATATATATATATATATATATATATATATATATATAT
>JBBPBX010084900.1:0-15203 GCA_038048925.1 Garcialebias charrua
TGAGCTGGAACCATTGTATTTCAGTTCAGAGCAACTAATAGTAAAGTGATAAATTACTGTAATTTTCTTCCTAAAGTTTGGTAGTAAATGTAGTTTTATAACTATTTTTGTATGCTGGATACATCAAGTTGCTTCTTGCCTCAATAAAAAGCACTGACCTACTTGTTATTTAAATCTAACCCACGGCAAATAGTTATTTAACTTTTCACACACACAACATAACTCTAATGGCAAACAAAAAACTTGAAACTTGAAACCAGAATAGTTTAAAATAATTCATCATTGAACACATGCAAAATTCAAATAGAGGGGGGAAAATAATAACAGCTGTACTGTATATTTCTGCCTGTAAGTCTCTGTTTTTAACAAAATTTACATGCCCTGGGACTTATAGGCCAAAGTGACATATTTATCGAATTTTTCCCATATTTATAAACCATTTTTGGACAGATATAACCGTTTCCATTTAGACTAAACCAAAAACAGCTGCACCACCCCGGTGAATTTGACCATTAAAGTGCATTTATTAAGCAAATGATAGACTGACACGCAACTCTGCTATAATTTACAGCTAAGAAACAATTCTTTAGGAGCTTTTTTGTTGTTAAATTTAAGATAAACGAGCGCATGCCTTCTTCCTTGTTGTTGTCGTCCCGCACGCGCGTGCAACAGCACCAAGCGCCAAACTATCTTTACAGCAGATTATTAAATCACGTTTTTAGTAAGAAAACGTTAGACTGAGACACACCTATGCTATAATTGACAGCTAAATAATTGTTTATGTATTTTTCTTCAGAGAAAGGGGCCGCTCCGAGTCCTCCCTCCATCTTTTTTTTTTTTTTCAGAAAAGCCTCTCGGCTGTTGCTGAAGTCTCCGGTGGTTTTTCAGTCCAAAAACGCTCAGAGAGTTGCATGACTCACTGGAAATATGTTTAAAGTTATAAAACACTCACCATCTACTATAGACCCCTTTCACGGCTCGTCATCAACCCTGGAAAAATACCGGAAGTAGCCATCTTGGCGACATAGCTGTGTTAGCCTCAAAGCTATTGTAGTGGTGCGTCGCGTCTGGTCACACAAAATCAAAAAATGGTGAATTATTGTCGTGTCCATGGCTGCCACAATCGGTCAGATTGAGAGAAAAAGCCTTCTGTTTTACAGATTACCACTCGTGATGACAAATCAAGGTGAAGTAATTCAGCAGTTATCAGAGGAACGTCGACGTCTGTGGCTGCCAGCCTAAACCACAACTTGGATTGAAAAACACTGAGCAACATCCGAATTTGCTCTGCACACTTTGTGTCAGGTAATATATTTCTTACAGTAGATTATAGTGAATTAGGGCATTACACGAATCATAAGTTTATTGAGCACGAGGACAGAGCTTCAAAACACCACCTCCCTTTCTCTGTTCAAGACAGCCCTGAAAACACATCTCTTTAGACTTATCATTAACTTTACTAAATGTATTTTATATTATATAATCCTTATGTATTTTATATTTCAATTTGTCACTGATAATGTTTGAACTGAATTGGTTTAAGTGTCCTTGGGTGTCCTGAAAGGCGCTTTTAAATAAAATGATGATTATTATTATTATTACAATCCTTTAACTGTGCTGCATAAAATGTACATGGAACGTTAAATTTTTTTGTTGAGTTATTTGTTTTTTACAAATAGCATAAACAACTCAACAACTGAAAGCTTAACAAAGCTTTCAGTTGTTGAGTTGTTTATGCTGATTATTCAAAATTCATAAGAGCACATGACACTCATGACAAGAGCACTGTCATGAGTGTCATGTCATGACACTCATGACAAGAGCACTGTCATGAGAAACTGCACACCTAGCTCTCAAGTTGAAAAGCAAAAAATACGTACAAACACTAAATATGTAAGAAGCACATACAATAACCTAATTAACTGTTCTTGTGTTGTTTGACAACTGACAATCCGGTGCTATGTTGTAAATCCTGTTTTGAAATTCATATGCATATGAACACACCAATTATTTACAACTTCATTTAAGTAATTTTTATTTTATTATGTTTTTTCTTTTCTTAGGCAGACGTGCTCCATTGTACAGCAAGGATGATCCAGACTGGGTGCCTTCACTGAAGACGTGTGCTGCAGAGAAGTCTGTAGCAGTTGGTGCTGATGGTGGATGACATCTGGCAGCTGAACGCTTCAACCGACGACAAAAAAGAACTAAAAAAAACATGGCAAATAGCACATGTTAGAATCCATGTTGAACGTGTCATAGGCTGTGTTAGACAAAAATACACAATCTTGAATGGCCCTCTTCTACCTATTGATTTTCAAACATGTAGATATCCAGAAAAAGTTGCATTAATCGATATGATTGGCTTTGTGTGCTGTGCCTTGGTTAATCACCTTTGGTGGGTTATGAGTAGCTGCATGAATTGTAAAAAGAACAAGTGGATAGAAGAGTGATAGCTGATGTGAACCTTTTTTATTTTTATTTTACATTGTTCCACCTTTACTTTGAAGTTGTTTTTGCAAATATGGGGCAGACATGATTTTTCATTCACTGCACTCTTTATTTGAGCATGATGCTGGTGAAGATTCTCAGTTGTCCAGGACATGATAAATGACAGAATAAATGACATTATGTATCATTAACCATTTTGTTTGTGCACTTTTTGTATTGACTAGAAAATATTCTGCCAAACTCAAAGTAGTTGTAAGGTAAAAAAGGTCTATATAAAGACAACCATTCGTACTATTATCTTAAAAGATGAATGTCTGCAGAATGCACCTCAAAGTTCTTACTGTAATTAGATTCATAGAGTAGCTGTTATTTATATAATTTGTGTTGAAACACTCATAGAGTAGCTGTTATTTATATAATTTGTGTTGAAACACTGTACAAAAGTTGAAAATTTTGAATAACACTTGTCAGCCATCATTGTACTTCACATGTTTATTTAAAAAATATGTTTTGAGGTAGTTCAGCACAGAGCTTCTATAAGATGAACTGAAACACACATTTACACATTTAGTCTGGATTAATAAGGAAAATCAAGGCATTGCTCTCTGGAACCGCTCAGATCTGGTTGATCCAGGGATCAAATGTAGCTTAAAAAACAGGGATCTAAGATCATTTTGACAAAATTTGCTTCAATCCTCAGACTGATGTGATGAGTCACATACATTTACAATAAGAATACATAGCTAGTGTGTGTTTAAAAACACACCCAAAATATATTTATATGTGTACACACACAAATTAAAAATTAAATATAAATCACCAAACACCAAATAATTCACAATGTCTGCGTAGGTCACAGCTGGTAAGGTCTTCTCATCTTCTGACATGTTGGAGAGCCGGTATGGGTCTCTTAGCTGCCAATTATCTGTATTTTATCCAAATGACGTTCCTTTGCTGCAGGCTGAAGCTGGTCCACATAGTCTCCTGCAGCTTCTGTCTTCTTCACAGAGGTTTGTTTTACAGAGAACATGGTCAAATCAGAAATAAAACCGGAGCTCCGACTTCAACTACTGTGTGTTTACAGCGCGAGTGTCTCCAACATGGCGGCGCTTCCGGTATTGCGCAATCCGTGAAAGGGGTCTATAGACTCCAGAAGAGAAGTGCTCCTCCGACTTGTTGTTCTCGATTTTTGGCAGCATGGCAGCTTGCATTTCCTGGAAGACTTCTTCTTCTTCTTCTTCTTCTTGGCGGATTGCAAACAACGTTCAGGTGCATACCGCCACCTACTGGAGAAGACTGAATCTCCGCCCTCCGACCTAGGACTACGCCCCCTGACCAATCAGTGACCACACTGTGCTGATGTCATAACTGGACCCATGAGAACTGGTACTTTGTACCTAGTTGAGGCAGGCACCAAAATAGGACCGGTTTCTCGTGAACAGGACCCTGTGGGTACACTCCATAACTAGTTGTTAACTAGTTACAAACGAGCCCGAACGAGCGCCAACAGGACCTGTTGATAAGAGGCATAATAGCTGTTAATCATCAGTGTGTTTTTCAGACCCTTACATGGGCCCAAGAAGTTTTCTATCAGAGGAGAGCGCTTACGCATGTCGAAACATATCTTTAGCACTCCTGAGACAGATTGGAGACAATTGTGACACAATGCAGATGGATTTGAGACACAACAGCATTTTTTCTGATTATTTCAGACAAAAGTTGTTGCATGCATTTGAGCATGTTCAAAACTCGAGCGACAGGTCTTCACATCTCTGTGGCTCCAACAAGGAAGTTGCGGACCCTGTGAAAGTCGTGAGGCGTTTTAGAGACTGCAGTTAAATACCACCTTCTGGCTGTTGCATGAAGAGAGCAAAACTATTTATTTTTAAATCTTTTGCTGTTAAATTTTACAAATTGGATATTTTTTCCAAGTTAAAAAAGCTGCATTTTGCTTATTCTCCACCAAAATATAAATGTGTATCTGTCCAAACAGAAAACTTTGAAAATGTGTCCCCATCCAACTACAAGAGCACACGGAGACCAAGCACTGAGGTCACCCACAGAGGCGTGGCTCACAGTTGGCTTTTCAGTTTATCCCAAAGATGTTGGATAAGGTTAAGATCAAGGCCTGTGGGGCATTATGAAGTCCTTCTACAATAAATTCAAGCAATTGTATTTTTTTATGTATTTCTTGCTTTTATAAAATGATTTAACAATAAAAAGACCAAGAAACAAAATGATGCAACCAAACAAATATGCTATCTATCAACAGGAAGTGGTCATTTGGCTGCTGTAAATCTGCCACACATCCATTTTGTGTACTTAACTTGTTATTGATATTTTTTCTTCACTTTAACTTTAACTAGATAAACAGAAGGGCCATGCTTTTACCATCAAAACACAAAGTAAATGCTAAATTGTGCCGACAGGCCCAATTTCTTCATGCGCTCCAGGGAGCTAACTCCAGCCGGTCCAGATCTCAAATTGCAGGAGCAGCCGACGAGAGGAGAGGAAGTACAGCAGAGAGGAAAACTTTGAAACGTTTTGCTTCTTGTTTCTAAGCACGGATGAAATAACAGCACAGGCATCGTCTAATTTAGGTAAGTGGAGGTTTGATCATCTAACAGTGTGATAAAAATGATGTGATTAACATTTGAGTCCTAATGGGCCACCGTCCAGTCAATTTACTATTCTAGAATTGCATCGCTTGGGGTGGCTGCATGTTGGATTTGTTACTTTCATTTGGATTTATTGCTTTTGAAAACTTTAATTCCTCTTTCTTCTGAATGCAAATCGCTTTTTTGGATGATTGTTTCCTCTGATATCAGATGCTGTGCAGCTGGAAGAATTTTTACTGTTACCTTTTTACTCTTGGGCATTTGTTATCGTAACCATGGCAACAAGTAGTTTTTTTAACAACCAGGAACAGCAGATTAACATCTCCAAAGACCAAATACCTCAACTACAGCCCCAAATCCCAAATGAGCGGAAAAGGAGGTGCTGTGGACGAATCCCCGTCAACCCGGTGGCAGTGCTCGAGTACCTGAACTCGGCTTGTGACAATGGGAGGACCGGGATCATCCCCCAGCACCTTCAGCTGTCTGTCCATGGTGACGAGGAGCTCAACAGACTGCTGGGAGGAGTGACCATTGCTCAGGGAGGAATTCTGCCCAGCATTCAGGCAGTCCTGCTGCCCAGGAGGACCGAGAGGCCGGATCTGACAACAAGCTGGATCTGGGTGGACGCATCGAAATCTGTGGCCAGGTTCTTCGGATTCGCTGCAGGAGATCCTTCCTGCCCACATCAGCATCTATAACAACTCTTGAATGAAACCAAGATGATTAGCTATGACAAAACTTAATTTCCCTTTGGGACTAATAAAGTGTTTTTGAATTGAACTGAACTGAATTACTGACAACTTTTTTCATGTTATCAGTAAAACCATTAAATGACTGTGAGCTTGTTCATGCTGGGAGTTTAGTTCAGAATTTTTGAGTTTTAAGCTGAACTCTAAACTTGTTCTTATTGTAGCAAAATAAAAATGACCTACTTTTACAGAAGACTGGATGCAGTGATTGTGTGCAGCAGGACAACTTGCTGGGCTGAAGTGGCTTTTTATCACATCTGCTGATTCATACCACCCGAGGAGAGACTGTAACACCACCAGCAATGCACCACGCCAAAGCATCAGCCTGTGCAACAAAAAATAAATACAATTTAAAACACCAGAGTCCAATGTTGCTTAAGAAAAAGTAGACTGTAAATGACAAAAAAAAAACGTTAAATTGTGTCATTTGGACAGATACTTTTTTGGAAGAAACGTTTTGTCTTTTATCTGAAAGACTTCATCAGTCTGAGGCCTGCCAACAGGATATGTCATATAAATAGCACCTTATCTACGCATTTCAAACTAGGGCTGAACAACTTTGGAAAATATTGTAATTGCAATTTTTTTTACCTCATTGTTGGGTTGAGATTTTAATATGTGATTTCTTTTTCAATGTCGTTCTCGTATTTTTCAACGAACAAAAACAATTCATCTGTTTCCATTGTTTTCAGCTCCGTTGCAGCTCTGTTTTTGCATTTTTATTTTTTGTTTAGCAACTTGATTAAAATGTGTTTGCGAGGGCATCCTGTACCGCTTATCCATTGTGTTTACTAAAGCTGTAAACTCAGGTTTGGTCACTTTATTAGTGGGTCTTTCTCTATGAACTCTGTTCAAGTTATTTCCACGTGCTTTTTTGAAATATGTCCATACAGAGTAAAACCTTTGAACAGTTCGGTCAATGATCCCTGTTGAATGGTACTTTGCTTACTTTAAATTGAAGCACTGCTCATTGGCATTCTAGCCATGCAACTACCATATTCGTCTGACTTTAACACACTCCTGTGTATAACATAATTTGTCCAATTATTGCCAATATATTTGAAAAAGCCGTAAATAACACGCTTCGTTGTACAATACGTTTCTATTATGCGTCACCGCTACGCGACGCGTCAGCGCATCATTTGCACTGCTTAATATGGCGACCACAGAAGCGAGCGAGCACGAAGGACTTCACAAGAAAACACGGTAAAAACAATTATTTATTTGTGAGAAAAATATATTTCTTAGCTGACATTATAGCACAAGGGTTCCTGAGCTTAACCAATTCACGAAATGTTCAAATCAGCTGGATTAAAAAATCCGGTGCGGTTTATGAGTTATCTTGCTAACAAAAACAGCGAACCTCACAGCTAAATGCAGCTACATCCAGAGCAGGGGCGGGCAGCGACAGAGTCAGTCCGACCAGAGGAGGCTTTTTTCGGACACATGAGCTAGAAACGGTCTGGAAGTGTCTCCCTAGCGGACAAAAGTGGTACTGCACCATTTTTTGCCCAAAATGAAAAACGGTGAATCAGAGCCAAAAATGGGTCTAAAAATATGGGGAAAAATCCATAAATAATATGCTTTGGTGTATAACACGCAGGACATTCAAATGAGCAAAAAAACTGTGTGTTATAGACCGATGAATACGGTATGGTAAATGGTTTTGTGGTGTTTTTTTAAGTGTTGATGAAGATCTGTGGTGTTACCTTGAGAGGTAGCAACAGCAACAGGGCAGGTTCATCACAGTACATGTCGTGCAGCGTCTTCTTTTTATAGACAAAATAATTCCAAACAACGGACGTGCTGCTCCTCTTTGGTACCAAACTTCCAGATGTGTCAGTTTCTGTTGAGCCTGACTCCATTGTGCAACTGGTTAAAATGCAATGACTTCTCCCACTCCCTGCTCTACTTTGCTCCACTCACTTTCAAGTCACGTAACCAGATCACGTGACCAATCAAATTGCAGCCTTTGCGATTAGAAAATCTTGTTTTATCATATTGCGATATTATTGCAAATGCAATTAATTGTTCAGCCCTATTTCAAACCAGTCTGCTGTGGATTTCCCCGAAACTGGCTTTACACATGGAAAAAGGAGGACCATCAGTGTCTACAACAATTGATTATTAGTGCATAAAAATCAAATGTTATATGCAAAATGGCTACTTGCTACTCTTAAAACAAGCCTGAAGACAACCTAGTCAAAAATGGTTAAAATGAATCTGTCCAGATGACATGATTTAACTTTTGTGTGATTTATTTACCTGGATGATCGACCGTACCCTTTCTTTAGATACTGCACAGGTAAAACTGAGTGAACAATGATCAAATGGCAAACACCTTGAAATGACCCAGAAGTAGCATGCCCCCATATTTAATGTACCCTCCACTGGTGCCTGCATTCACAACACTTTGCAAGTGTATGTGTAATAGCCATCCTGCTACATTATGAAGAGGGGACTTGTGCAACCCTGGTGTGCATGTGCCTCTCTGGGCAGGGTGAAATGGTTACACTTTTGTATCTATTTTTGCAGCTTTAGCACAACAAGAATGAAGGATTACAGGACTTTATCCGCCCTAATGCTACAAAGATGGCCTCCTTCCCAGAGCGCCACTGATAGTGATTCCTCTAAACCATAATCCCCGGCACAGACAGACAGAGACGGAGAGTAAAACCAAAGAGGTGAAGCTGTTCAACTCTATGACCCAGTCTCAACTTCCTTATTTAAATGCAACTAAACAAAAAAAATCATACTTTTTATTACACAAAAGCAATAAGAAACCTGCGTCTGCTTTTTAAGCATCCATCCCTTTTTCATTCATAAGTTATCGCACAAAGACAGAGCGATAGTGTTTTTGCTTGTGTCTGAGTGTGTTTGTTTGTCTGGATTGTTAACAAAATGTCTCATGAATCACTTAAATGTTTTAATGAAACTCAAGAGGTGATTGACCTTAGGAGTCAGTCCGATTCAAGATGGTCGCTACAGTTAACCAGCTTTGGTAAATACAAAGACTGTCAAATTTTAGCCAATTTTACAAGCATTGAGCTAAAATTTAATACTTCAAGTGGTACAATTTACATGAGAGCTTTGTTTAAAACTTCCCCACTGCCCATTACAGGTATAGTACATTTTTGGCTGTTAGCAAAATATTAAACGAACCACTGGATTGATTTTAGTGAAACTTGCGGAGAATAATTACACACCAAACATCTATAAAAGATTTCCTTTTTGAGTCAATCCAATTCAAGATAGCTGCCAAAGTTAGTACAAATCAGTCAATATAAAAATGTCATAACTCAAAAAAAAAAAGACAGATATAAAGCAGAAATGGCGACATGGTTGCGCAACTGGTAGAGCTGTTGCCTCTCAATGAGAAGGTCGTCGGTTCCAATCCCAGCCTGGGACCTTTCTGGGTGGAGTTTGCATGTTCTCTCCATGCATGCGTGGGTTTTCTCCAGGTACTCTGTTTTCCTCCACAGACCAAAAACATGCATGTTAGACTGATTGGTGACTCTAACTTGATTCTAGGTGAGAGAGGGAGAGTGAAAGACTGTTTGTCTCGTTTGTTTCTATGTGTCTCTGGGATGGACTGGAGACCTGTCCAGGGTGTCCCCCACCTCTTGCATTGTGATAGCTGGATATGGGCGCCAGTGACCCCCGTGACCCAAAAAGAAAGAAGCAGGTTAAGATGATGGATGGATGGAGCATAAATCTGGTTTGTTAGTAGCTGGGAGTCAATCATAATATATACCATACCATACCATACCATTTTATTTATAAAGCACTTTAAACAGGAACAAGTCCACACCAAAGTGCTGGACAAACAAACACGCAACAGGCAACACAGACAATGAAGTACAACACGAAAAACATAAAAACATTGCAGATCATAAATCAAACGATCCAATACAAATCAGCTGGCATTGAAAGCAATGGAGTAGTAGTGAGTTTTTAACCGGGATTTGAAAACCGAGAGGGAGGGGGCCTGTTTGATGAGCAGCGGTAACTCGTTCCAGAGTCTTGGGCCTGCTACAGAGAACGCCCTGTCACCCCTGCGCTTAAGGCGAGTTTCTGGAACTATTAAGAGTACCTGATCCTCTGACCTCAAAGCACGTGGAGGGACATATGGGTGTATCAGATCCGAGAGATAGGCGGGGGCGAGACTGTTCAGCGATTTGTAGACATACATGAGAATTTTGAATTGGATTCGAAGATGAACCGGTAGCCAGTGAAGGGAGGCCAAGACTGGTGTAATGTGCTCTCTTTTGCGTGTGCTGGTTAAAAATCGGGCAGCTGCGTTCTGAACCAGTTGCAATCGTGCAATGGTGGCTTGACTGACGCCAAACAGAAGTGAATTGCAGTAATCAAGCCTAGATGTAATGAATGCGTGAATCACTGTCTCCAGGTACTCTGAGCATGACAAGTTGCAATATTACATGTTAGGTGTTGACTAAAATTACCACAGCTGTGGTATTTGTTACATTTTACTTACTTATTAAGTATATTATAGTTTATATAAGTCTAATATTTGCTGAATATCTTAGATCCTTATTTACAGTTTATTTTTATACTTTATATTTTGCTACATTTGGGTGTAACTCGGACCCTGTGTACACAATTTTGTTCCACTTTATGTACCACATGTGGTGGATCAACAATAAAGAAACTTGAACTTGAATTTTGGTTTTAAAAGTCTGGCATGAGTGGCTTACCACATGAGCTGTTTTTAAACTCAACATTCACAAAACTCCTATGAGAGTTAAATTTATTATTATTATTATTATTATTATTATTATTATTATTATTATTATCATTATTATTCATTACTATTATTATCTAATCAGTAATAAAGTTTGAACAGGATTGTCTTCATGTTTCTAGTTTTCTCTCTGTGTAACGTTATTTTTAATCTAATGGCTCAAATAAACTTTTTTTTCTGGCCAGTTAAGTGTAGATTAACTGAAAATTTTTACACCCTTTATAGAACTAAAAAGGTCTTGTGCACACTCACACACACACACACACACACACACTTCATTATCCCACCCCAAATGGAACAACACTCCCTCTGGTTCATATTCTCTCTCCAATGTTCACATTTTAAATTGGTACGCTCGCTCTTACCGCCACCCACTCTCTTCTCTACACAAACACAGACACATACACTCACTCACACAATTGCAAAGGCCCACAGCAGTTGCAGCGCTCCCCGGTGTGGACAGCTCCATCCATTGTTAGTGAATAATGTCCAAGGTCAGTGCGTACGCAGAAGGTGATCATAAAAACCATACTGCCGCTAACCACAGGCGAATCGCTGAATTAGACAGATGCTGTTCGAGAGGGAGGCGAGCCAAGGGGAGCAGGCAGAGACGTTGAAGAGGGAGAATGGAAAGGAGAAGATGAAGGAGAAACACAGAGAGAGGTGGGCTGAGACAACAAAATGGAGACGTAGGAGGGACACGGGAGTCCACAGCTGTTACTGCTTCTGATCAGGCGGATCACACAGAAACACCTTTGCACTCTCTTCGTCACTCTTAATCTCACTCATCGCCCACTGGTCATCGTGGGAATTCACGAGTCCATTCATGTCAGCGGCCACATCTGGGGACAGAGTTTAGACCTCACGCCGGTTGACCAAAGATCGTTCGTCATGCCAGAGACACAATCCGCTTTCCAAATCTGACTTTTCCTGCATTTTCACTCCATAAAGTAGAACCCATTTCTGCTTTAATTGGGGTTACATTGAAGGTCAAGCTGAGCCCTCTGGGACTGAATAAAAAGCGTTTCCTAAACTGTTGGCATGTCTGTGTGGAGGGGGGGTGGGGGGCATCTCTGTAGACGTAATCCAGATCAATGTACTGTAAAAACACAGTTTGAGTGTTCGTTCCTCCATAGAGCCAAAATAAAGTTCATCTTTCACAACTAAAAACTAACATAAATAAACTGACCTGAAATCAGACGAATGTTCCCGTTTACCGTATTTTCCGCTCTATAATTTGCACCTCTCTATAAGTCGCATTGTCTAATTATTGGCAATAATTTGGAAAAATCCATAAACATGTTGCACCTCTCTATAAGTCGCATCTATTACGCGTCACCGCTGACAACCCGAAATGTGGGCCGGTGGTTTGCCCTGCTGCAAATGGCTGCCACACGGAAGAACTTTAACAAGATTAGCATGTTAGAAACACTTTTTTGTTTGCTTAGAATTACAGCAAAGATGTGTCTTAGCTGAACTTTTCCTTAATAAATGCACGTAATTGTCAAATCAGCTGGATTTAAAAAGTAGTTTCGCTAGGTGCACCCGCACGGGTGGGACTGCAGTATTTTCTTTAACGTTTAGCAAGATAAACACTTTAAAAAATATATTTGTTAGCTGACATTATAGCAAAAGTGTTTCTGAGCTTAACCGTTCCTTAATAAATTCAGGTAATGGTCAAATCTGCTGGATTTAAATTGTTTCGCTTTGACGTCTTCCAAACCGTCGCGCGCACTGCGAAAATAAATTATAAATAAATCGAATTTTAGCTCAAACATCTCCTACAGCTAATATGTTGTAAATGTCCACCCAGTAATTACTTTCTGTAAGTTTGATAAAAATCTGTCCTGTAGTTCATGAATTATTTAGATAAATAGTACCCATTTACGGTAAATACGGAGCTATAAGCTAACACTTCTACGAAGCTAAAACATCGAATTTTAGGTCAAATGTCTCATACAGGTAACAGTTTGTAAATGTCCATCTAGTGATTACTTTCTGTAAGTTTCAACAAAATCTGTCCTCTGGTTTCGTAGTTCATACCTCCAGAGCAGGAGGCCGGGCAGCGACAGAGTGTGTCCGACCAGTGGAGGCTGCCGTCGGACACATGAGGTGGGAACGGTCATGTACCCTAGCGGACAAAAGTGGTACTGCACCATTTTTTTGCCAAAATGAAAAACGGTCATATCTCAGCCAAAATTGGTCTAAAAATATGGGAAAAGACCCATAAACATGTTGCACTGCTCTATAAGTCGCAGGGCATGCAAATTAGGCAAAGGGGTGCGACTTATAGAGCGGAAAATATGCTACATGTTTATAGCCACATATATGAAATAAGGAAAAGACTCTCTTGCATCTTCATCTTTGTACAATAATTATCACTCACTCAAAATCAAGAAAGGCATATTGATGTGCTCATGTGTGTGTTTATTTGTCTGTACCTATCATCAGAGTCAGAGTCAGAGTCAGAGAGAATTTATTGTCATTTGCACCGCATGTAGTACATGTGTTGAAAACGAGATTATGTACACAGGGTCCCAGTTACATCCAACAACAAATGCAAGAGAAAACAATAATAACATCTAGGATTAACTAAGAGAGACATCACATCAGCTAGTAATACACTAAGCCCTAATGTAGTAGAAAAACATCATTATAAACAGCAGCACGAACATGAGCAGATGGTCACAGATGAACGCAGCAACAAGAAACAGATCAGCATCAGTATGATGTGACATTTTGCAGTGTTTATTCTTATTATTTATTTATTCATGAGTCTGACAGCCTCAGGGTAGAAGCTGTTCCTCAGTCTAGTGGTTCTACATTTGATGCTCCTCAACCTCCGTCCCGAGGGGAGTGGTGCAAAGAGTGAGTGTGCTGGGTGAGTGAGGTCTTTCATGATGCAGGTGGCTCTTTTTCTGCATCTGGAGGTGTAAATGTCTGTGATGGTGGGGAGACTGACTCCCACAGACTTCTGTGCAGCCTTCACCACTCTCTGCAGAGCTTTTCTCTCTGCAACTGTGCAGCCTCCATGCCACACGTTGATGCTGGAGCACAGGACGCTCTCCACTGCACACCTGTAGAACGAGGTGAGGACTGGGCTTCTCAGACCGGCTCGTCTCAGCCGTCTGAGGAAGTAGAGTCTCTGATGACCTTTCTTGATCAGGCTGGTGGTGTTGTTGCTCCAGCTGAGGTTATCATTCATGTGTACACCCAGGTATTTGTAGCTGGAGACCACCTCCACCGCAGATCCACCTATATACAGTGGGGTGTGGGTGTGTTTGTTCCTTCTGAAGTCCACAATCATCTCCTTCGTCTTCTTCACATTCATGTGAAGGTTGTTCTCTTTGCACCAGCTCTCCAGATGTTCCACCTCCTGTCTGTAGCTGGATTCATCATTATCTGTGATGCATCCCACCACAGCTGTATCATCTGCAAACTTAACAATATGACAGCCTGGATGTGTGGCTGTACAATCATATGTGAGCAGAGTGAACAGAAGAGGGCTCAGCACACATCCCTGAGGAGAGCCAGTGCTGAGGGTGATGGTGGAGGAGGAGAAGTTGTGGATCTTCACGGACTGTGGTCTGTCTGTTAAGAAGTCTAAGACCCAGTTACAAATAGAGGGGCTTAGTCCAAGTGTGGATAGTTTGTCTATCAGAGTTTGGGGGATCATGGTGTTGAAGGCAGATGTGAAGTCCACAAAGAGCAGACGCACGTATGAGTCCTTCTGATCCAGGTGGGTGAGAGCAGTGTGGACCACGGAGGAGATGGCGTCCTCTGTTGATCGGTTCTCACGGTATGCATATTGATGAGGGTCCTCGTTGATGTTGACGGCTGTCTTGATGTGGGACATGACCAGTTTCTCAAAACATTTAGCGACTATCGGGGTGAGAGCCACCGGTCTGTAGTCATTCAGACCAGTCACTGTGGAGCTTTTTGGGACTGGGATGATGGTGGCGGTCTTCAGGCAGGTGGGAACTGACTCCAGTGCAAGTGAGGTGGTGAAGATGTCAGCCAGCACCTCACAGAGCTGGTCCGCACATTCCTTCAGAACTTTCCCTGGGATGTTGTCTGGACCCGTAGCTTTATGAGGGTTGATCCTTCTGAGACTGCCTCTCACTTCTGCTGCGGTCACTTTGAGGTGCTCCTCGTCTGGTGATGAGGTGAGTCTGGTGCTAGTTGGTCTGTTTGGATCATCAAAACGTGCATAAAACTTATTGAGGGCATCAGGCAGGGATGGGTCCCTGGGGCATTGTTTGCTTTTGCCCTTGTAGTCTGTTAAGCATTTGATGCCCTGCCACATGCTCCTTGGATCATGTGAGGTGAACTGTCCCTCGATCCTCTGTGCATACGCGGCTTTGGCCTTCTTTATGCCATCATCCAGTTCTCTCCTGCACTTTCTCAACTCCTCAGTGTCTTTAGACTTTATTTATACAGGCTAGCCTCGTTGAGTCACGGGGACTCATTTACAAGAGGGACCTGTCTCACTCACACCAAACAACCATCCACTCTCACACTCACACCTAGGGTCAATTTAGAGTCACCAATCAGCCTAACAAGCACGTTTTTTGGTCTGTGGGAGGAAACCGGAGTACCCGGAGGAAACCCACGCATGCACGG
>JBBPBX010084901.1:0-15203 GCA_038048925.1 Garcialebias charrua
TGCATGCATCTCTCTCTCAATGCATGCATCTCTCTCAATGCATGCATCTCTCTCTCAATGCATGCATCTCTCTCAATGCATGCATCTCTCTCTCAATGCATGCATCTCTCTCTCAATGCATGCATTCTCTCTCTCAATGCATGCATCTCTCTCTCAATGCATGCATATCTCTCTCAATGCATGCATCTCTCTCTCAATGCATGCATCTCTCTCTCAATGCATCTCTCTCTCTCAATGCATGCATCTCTCTCTCAATGCATGCATTTCTCTCTCTCAATGCATGCATCTCTCTCTCAATGCATGCATCTCTCTCTCAATGCATGTATCTCTCTCTCAATGCATGCATCTCTCTCTCAATGCATGCATCTCTCTCTCAATGCATGCATCTCTCACTCAATGCATGCATCTCTCTCAATGCATGCATCTCTCTCTCTCAATGCATGCACCTCTCTATCTTAATGCATACATCTCTCTCAATGCATGCATTTATCTCTCAATGCATGCATGTATCTCTCTCTCTCAATGCATGTATCTCTCTCTCAATGCATGCATCTCTCTCTCTCAATGCATACATCTCTCTCTCAATGCATGCATATCTCTCTCCCTCTCAATGCATGCATCTCTCTCTCAATTCATGCATATCTCTCTCTCTCAATGCATGCATCTCTCTCTCAATTCATGCATGCATCTCTCTCTCAATGCATGCATATCTCTCTCAATGCATGCATCTCTCTCTCAATTCATGCATCTCTCTCTCTCAATGCATGCATCTCTCTCTCAATTCATGCATCTCTCTCTCTCAATGCATGCATCTCTCTCTCAATTCATGCATGCATCTCTCTCTCAATGCATGCATCTCTCTCTCAATGCATGCATCTCTCTCTCAATTCATGCATCTCTCCTCTCAATGCATGCATCTCTCTCTCAATTCATGCATCTCTCCCTCTCAATGCATGCATCTCTCTCTCAATGCATGCATCTCTCTCTCAATTCATGCATCTCTCTCTCAATGCATGCATCTCTCTCTCAATTCATGCATCTCTCCCTCTCAATGCATGCATCTCTCTCTCAATGCATGCATCTCTCTCTCAATTCATGCATCTCTCTCTCAATGCATGCATCTCTCTCTCAATTCATGCATCTCTCCCTCTCAATGCATGCATCTCTCTCTCAATGCATGCATCTCTCTCTCAATGCATGCATCTCTCTCTCAATGCATGCATCTCTCTCTCAATTCATGCATCTCTCTCTCAATGCATGCATCTCTCTCTCAATGCATGCATCTCTCTCAATGCATGCATCTCTCCCTCTCAATGCATGCATCTCTCTCTCAATGCATGCATCTCTCTCTCAATGCATACATCTCTCTCTCAATGCATGCATATCTCTCTCACTCTCTCTCTCAATGCATGCATCTCTCTCTCTATGCATGTATATGTCTCCCTCTCAATGCATGCATCTCTCTCTCAATGCATGCATCTCTCTCTCAATTCATGCATCTCTCTCTCTCAATGCATGCATCTCTCTCTCAATTCATGCATGCATCTCTCTCTCAATGCATGCATCTCTCTCTCAATGCATGCATCTCTCTCTCAATTCATGCATCTCTCCCTCTCAATGCATGCATCTCTCTCTCAATGCATGCATCTCTCTCTCTCAATGCATGCATCTCTCTCTCAATTCATGCATCTCTCTCTCTCAATGCATGCATCTCTCTCTCAATTCATGCATCTCTCTCTCTCAATGCATGCATGCATCTCTCTCTCAATGCATGCATCTCTCTCTCAATGCATACATTTCTCTCTCTCAATGCATGCATCTCTCTCTCAATGCATGTATCTCTCTCAATGCATGCATCTCTCTCAATGTATGCATCTCTCTATCTCAATGCATGCATCTCTCTCTTCCTCTCTCTCTCAATGCATGGATATCTCTCAATGCATGCATGCATCTCTCTCTCAATGCATGCGTCTCTCTCTCTCAATGCATGCATGCATCTCTCTCAATGCATGCATCTCTCTATCTCAATGCATGCATCTCTCTCTTCCTCTCTCTCTCAATGCATGGATATCTCTCAATGCATGCATGCATCTCTCTCTCAATGCATGCATGCATGCATCTCTCTCTCTCAATGCATGCATCTCTCTCTATCTCAATGCATGCATCTCTCTCTCTCAATGCATGCATCTCTCTCTCAATGCATGCATCTCTCTCTCTCAATGCATGCATTTCTCTCTCTCAATGCATGCATCTCTCTCTCAATGCATCTCTCTCTCTCAATGCATGCATCTCTCTCTCTCAATGCATGCATCTCTCTCTCAATGCATGCATCTCTCTCTCAATGCATGCATCTCTCTCTCAATGCATGCATCTCTCTCTCAATGCATGCATCTCTCTCTCTCAATGCATGCATCTCTCTCTCAATGCATCTCTCTCTCTCAATGCATGCATCTCTCTCTCAATGCATGCATTTCTCTCTCTCAATGCATGCATCTCTCTCTCAATGCATGCATATCTCTCTCTCAATGCATGCATCTCTCTCTCAATGCATGCATCTCTCTCTCAATGCATGCATCTCTCTCTCAATGCATGTATCTCTCTCTCAATGCATGTATCTCTCTCTCAATGCATGCATATCTCTCTCTCAATGCATGTATCTCTCTCTCAATGCATGCATCTCTCTCTCAATGCATGCATCTCTCTCTCAATGCATGTATCTCTCTCTCAATGCATGTATCTCTCTCTCAATGCATGTATCTCTCTCTCAATGCATGCATCTCTTTATTTCTATGCATGTATCTCTCTCTCTCAATGCATGCATCTCTCTCTCAATGCATGCATCTCTTTATTTCTATGCATGCATCTCTCTATCTCAATATATGCATCTCTCTCTTCCTCTCTCTCTCTCTCAATGCATGGATATCGCTCAATACATGCATGCATGCATCTCTCTCTCTCTCCCTCTCTCTCTCTCTCTCTCTCTCTCTCTCAATGCATGTATCTCTCTCTCTCAATGCATGCATATCTCTCTCTCCTGCTCTCTCTCAATGCATGCATCTCTCTCTCAATGCATGCATCTCTCTCTCTCTCAATGCATGCATCTCTCTCTCTCTCAATGCATGCATCTCTCTCTCAATGCATGCATCTCTCTCTCAATGCATGCATCTCTCTCTCAATGCATGCATCTCTCTCTCAATGCATGCATCTCTCTCTCTCAATGCATGCATCTCTCTCTCTCAATGCATGCATCTCTCTCTCAATGCATGCATCTCTCTCTCAATGCATGCATCTCTCTCTCAATTCATGCATCTCTCCCTCTCAATGCATGCATCTCTCTCTCAATGCATGCATCTCTCTCTCAATGCATGCATCTCTCTCAATTCATGCATCTCTCTCTCTCAATGCATGCATCTCTCTCTCAATTCATGCATCTCTCTCTCAATGCATGCATGCATCTCTCTCTCAATGCATGCATCTCTCTCTCAATGCATACATTTCTCTCTCTCAATGAATGCATCTCTCTCTCAATGCATGTATCTCTCTCAATGCATGCATCTCTCTCAATGTATGCATCACTCTATCTCAATGCATGCATCTCTCTCTTCCCCTCTCTCTCTCAATGCATGGATATCTCTCAATGCATGCATGCATCTCTCTCTCAATGCATGCGTCTCTCTCTCAATGCATGCATGCATCTCTCTCAATGCATGCATCTCTCTATCTCAATGCATGCATCTCTCTCTTCCTCTCTCTCTCAATGCATGGATATCTCTCAATGCATGCATGCATCTCTCTCTCAATGCATGCATGCATGCATCTCTCTCTCTCAATGCATGCATCTCTCTCTATCTCAATGCATGCATCTCTCTCTCTCAATGCATGCATCTCTCTCTCAATGCATGCATCTCTCTCTCAATGCATGCATTTCTCTCTCTCAATGCATGCATCTCTCTCTCAATGCATGCATCTCTCTCTCAATGCATGCATCTCTCTCTCAATGCATGCATCTCTCTCTCAATGCATGCATCTCTCTCTCAATGCATGCATCTCTCTCTCAATGCATGCATCTCTCTCTCAATGCATGCATCTCTCTCTCAATGCATGCATCTCTCTCTCAATGCATGCATCTCTCTCTCAATGCATGTCTCTCTCTCAATGCATGCATCTCTCTCTCAATGCATGCATCTCTCTCTCAATGCATGCATCTCTCTCTCAATGCATGCATCTCTCTCTCAATGCATGCATCTCTCTCTCAATGCATCTCTCTCTCTCAATGCATGCATCTCTCTCTCAATGCATGCATTCTCTCTCTCAATGCATGCATCTCTCTCTCAATGCATGCATATCTCTCTCTCAATGCATGCATCTCTCTCTCAATGCATGTATCTCTCTCTCAATGCATGCATCTCTCTCTCAATGCATGCATCTCTCTCTCAATGCATGTATCTCTCTCTCAATGCATGTATCTCTCTCTCAATGCATGTATCTCTCTCTCAATGCATGCATCTCTTTATTTCTATGCATGTATCTCTCTCTCAATGCATGCATCTCTCTCTCAATGCATGCATCTCTTTATTTCTATGCATGCATCTCTCTATCTCAATATATGCATCTCTCTCTTCCTCTCTCTCTCTCTCAATGCATGGATATCGCTCAATACATGCATGCATGCATCTCTCTCTCTCAATGCATGCATGCATCTCTCTCTCTCTCTCTCCCTCTCTCTCTCTCTCTCTCTCTCTCTCTCAATGCATGTATCTCTCTCTCTCAATGCATGCATATCTCTCTCTCCTTCTCTCAATGCATGCATCTCTCTCTCAATGCATGCATCTCTCTCTCAATGCATGCATCTCTCTCTCTCAATGCATGCATCTCTCTCTCTCACTCAATGCATGCATCTCTCTCTCAAAGCATGCATCTCTCTCAATGCATGCTTCTCTCTCTCAATGCATGCATCTCTCTCTCAATGCATGCACCTCTCTATCTTAATGCATACATCTCTCAATGCATGCATTTATCTCTCAATGCATGCATCTCTCTCAATGCATGCATCTCTCTCTCTCAATGCATGCATTTATCTCTCAATGCATGCATGTATCTCTCTCTCTCAATGCATGTATCTCTCTCTCTCAATGCATGCATCTCTCTCTCTCAATGCATACATCTCTCTCTCTCAATGCATGCATATCTCTCTCACTCTCTCTCTCAATGCATGCATCTCTCTCTCTATGCATGTATATGTCTCCCTCTCAATGCATGCATCTCTCTCAATGCATGCATCTCTCTCTCAATGCATGCATCTCTCTCTCAATTCATGCATATCTCTCTCTCTCAATGCATGCATCTCTCTCTCAATTCATGCATGTATCTCTCTCTCAATGCATGCATATCTCTCTCAATGCATGCATCTCTCTCTCAATTCATGCATCTCTCTCTCTCAATGCATGCATCTCTCTCTCAATTCATGCATCTCTCCCTCTCAATGCATGCATCTCTCTCTCAATGCATGCATCTCTCTCTCAATTCATGCATCTCTCTCTCAATGCATGCATCTCTCTCTCAATTCATGCATCTCTCCCTCTCAATGCATGCATCTCTCTCTCAATGCATGCATCTCTCTCTCAATTCATGCATCTCTCTCTCAATTCATGCATCTCTCTCTCTCAATTCATGCATGCATCTCTCTTTCAATGCATGCATCTCTCTCAATGCATACATCTCTCTCTCAATGCATGCATCTCTCTCTCAATTCATGCATCTCTCTCTCAATGCATGCATCTCTCCCTCTCAATGCATGCATCTCTCTCAATGCATGCATCTCTCTCTCAATGCATACATCTCTCTCTCAATGCATGCATATCTCTCTCACTCTCTCTCTCAATGCATGCATCTCTCTCTCTATGCATGCATCTCTCTCTCAATTCATGCATGTATCTCTCTCTCAATGCATGCATCTCTCTCTCTCAATGCATGTATCTCTCTCTCTCAATTCATGCATCTCTCCCTCTCAATGCATGCATCTCTCTCTCAATGCATGCATCTCTCTCTCTCAATGCATGCATCTCTCACTCAATTCATGCATCTCTCTCTCTCAATGCATGCATCTCTCTCTCAATTCATGCATCTCTCTCTCTCAATGCATGCATATCTCTCTCAATGCATGCATGCATCTCTCTCTCAATGCATGCATCTCTCTCTCAATGCATACATTTCTCTCTCTCAATGCATGCATCTCTCTCTCAATGCATGTATCTCTCTCAATGCATGCATCTCTCTCAATGTATGCATCTCTCTATCTCAATGCATGGATATCTCTCAATGCATGCATGCATCTCTCTCTCAATGCATGCGTCTCTCTCTCAATGCATGCATGCATGCATCTCTCTCAATGCATGCATCTCTCTCTTCCTCTCTCTCTCAATGCATGGATACCTCTCAATGCATGCATGCATCTCTCTCAATGCATGCATGCATGCATCTCTCTCTCTCTCAATGCATGCATCTCTCTCTATCTCAATGCATGCATCTCTCTCTCTCAATGCATGCATCTCTCTCTCAATGCATGCATCTCTCTCTCAATGCATGCATTTCTCTCTCTCAATGCATGCATCTCTCTCTCAATGCATCTCTCTCTCTCAATGCATGCATCTCTCTCTCTCAATGCATGCATTTCTCTCTCTCAATGCATGCATCTCTCTCTCAATGCATGCATTTCTCTCTCAATGCATGCATCTCTCCCTCTCAATGCATGCATCTCTCTCTCAATGCATGCATCTCTCTCTCAATGCATCTCTCTCTCTCAATGCATGCATCTCTCTCTCAATGCATGCATTTCTCTCTCTCAATGCATGCATCTCTTTATTTCTATGCATGTATCTCTCTCTCTCAATGCATGCATCTCTCTCTCAATGCATGCATCTCTTTATTTCTATGCATGCATCTCTCTATCTCAATATATGCATCTCTCTCTTCCTCTCTCTCTCTCAATGCATGAATATCGCTCAATACATGCATGCATGCATCTCTCTCTCAATGCATGCATGCATCTCTCTCTCTCTCTCCCTCTCTCTCTCAATGAATGCATCTCTCTCTCTCAATGCATGCATGCATCTCTCTCTCTCTATCTCACTCTCTCTCTCTCTCAATGCATGTATCTCTCTCTCAATGCATGCATATCTCTCTCTCCTTCTCTCTCTCAATGCATGCATCTCTCTCTCTCAATGCATGCATCTCTCTCTCTCAATGCATGCATCTCTCTCTCTCCCAATGCATGCATCTCTCTCAATGCATGCATCTCTCTCTCAATGCATGCATCTCTCTCTCAATGCATGCATCTCTCTCTCAATGCATGCATCTCTCTCTCAATGCATGCATCTCTCTCTCAATGCATGCATCTCTCTCTCAATGCATCTCTCTCTCTCAATGCATGCATCTCTCTCTCAATGCATGCATTTCTCTCTCTCAATGCATGCATCTCTCTCTCAATGCATGCATATCTCTCTCAATGCATGCATCTCTCTCTCAATGCATGTATCTCTCTCTCAATGCATGCATCTCTCTCTCAATGCATGCATCTCTCTCTCAAGTCAAGTCAAGTCAAGTCAATTTTATTTCTATAGCACAGCTTAAAACAGATAAACTGTTACCAAGGTGCTTCACACACACAGCATAAAAGTTTAAAAATGTACAGAAACAGTAACACACACCAATAGTAACAATTATTTACAGTAGTAAAAGTACATAAAAATGTATAAGAACAAATTAAAATGAAAAAAAAAACCACAGTAAAAAAAAAATATATATATATACACTACGACAGCTCACACCGTATGAAACACCAGAGAGAACAGATGGGTTTTTAACAGGGATTTGAACATGAGAAGGGAGGAGGCCTGTCTAATGTTGGGGGGGAGGTTGTTCCAGAGTTTGGGGGCGGTGACTGAAAACGCTCGATCACCACGGAGCTTCAGACGTGTTTTTGGGACCGCCAAGAGCATCTGATCAGATGATCTCAGGGCCCGCGATGGAACATATGGTTCCAGCAGCTCGGAGAGGTAGAGGGGAGCGAGGCCATTTAGGCATTTGTAGGTCAGCAACAGGATTTTAAAGTCGACTCGAGTTCGCACGGGAAGCCAGTGCAGGGAGGAGAGAACAGGTGTGATGTGCTCATACCTACGAGTACCGGTTAAAAGCCGAGCTGCTGCATTTTGCACGAGCTGAAGGCGTGTAAAGGAGGCCTCGCTGATCCCAGCATACAGTGCATTACAATAATCCAGGCGGGTTGTGATGAACGCATGGATTAGGGTCTCCAGATCAGATCTGGACAGCACCGGCTTGAGCTTAGCAACCTGCCGCAGCTGGAAGAAACTCTTCTGGAGAACGGAGCTGATTTGTTTATCGAAATGCATGCATATGCATATGCTCAATGCATGTATCTCTCTCTCAATGCATGTATCTCTCTCTCAATGCATGCATCTCTCTCTCAATGCATGCATCTCTTTATTTCTATGCATGTATCTCTCTCTCAATGCATGCATCTCTCTCTCAATGCATGCATCTCTTTATTTCTATGCATGCATCTCTCTATCTCAATATATGCATCTCTCTCTTCCTCTCTCTCTCTCTCAATGCATGGATATCGCTCAATACATGCATGCATGCATCTCTCTCTCTCAATGCATGCATGCATCTCTCTCTCTCTCTCCCTCTCTCTCTCTCTCTCTCTCTCTCAATGCATGTATCTCTCTCTCTCAATGCATGCATATCTCTCTCTCCTTCTCTCTCTCAATGCATGCATCTCTCTCTCAATGCATGCATCTCTCTCTCTCTCAATGCATGCATCTCTCTCTCTCACTCAATGCATGCATCTCTCTCTCAAAGCATGCATCTCTCTCAATGCATGCTTCTCTCTCTCAATGCATGCATCTCTCTCTCAATGCATGCACCTCTCTATCTTAATGCATACATCTCTCAATGCATGCATTTATCTCTCAATGCATGCATCTCTCTCAATGCATGCATCTCTCTCTCTCAATGCATGCATTTATCTCTCAATGCATGCATGTATCTCTCTCTCTCAATGCATGTATCTCTCTCTCTCAATGCATGCATCTCTCTCTCTCAATGCATACATCTCTCTCTCTCAATGCATGCATATCTCTCTCACTCTCTCTCTCAATGCATGCATCTCTCTCTCTATGCATGTATATGTCTCCCTCTCAATGCATGCATCTCTCTCAATGCATGCATCTCTCTCTCAATGCATGCATCTCTCTCTCAATTCATGCATATCTCTCTCTCTCAATGCATGCATCTCTCTCTCAATTCATGCATGTATCTCTCTCAATGCATGCATATCTCTCTCAATGCATGCATCTCTCTCTCAATTCATGCATCTCTCTCTCAATTCATGCATCTCTCCCTCTCAATGCATGCATCTCTCTCAATGCATGCATCTCTCTCTCAATGCATACATCTCTCTCTCAATGCATGCATATCTCTCTCACTCTCTCTCTCAATGCATGCATCTCTCTCTCTATGCATGCATCTCTCTCAATTCATGCATGTATCTCTCTCTCAATGCATGCATCTCTCTCTCTCAATGCATGTATCTCTCTCTCTCAATTCATCTCTCTCTCTCAATGCATGCATCTCTCTCTCAATGCATGCATCTCTCTCTCTCAATGCATGCATCTCTCACTCAATTCATGCATCTCTCTCTCTCAATGCATGCATCTCTCTCTCAATTCATGCATCTCTCTCTCTCAATGCATGCATATCTCTCTCAATGCATGCATGCATCTCTCTCTCAATGCATGCATCTCTCTCTCAATGCATACATTTCTCTCTCTCAATGCATGCATCTCTCTCTCAATGCATGTATCTCTCTCAATGCATGCATCTCTCTCAATGTATGCATCTCTCTATCTCAATGCATGGATATCTCTCAATGCATGCATGCATCTCTCTCTCAATGCATGCGTCTCTCTCTCTCAATGCATGCATGCATGCATCTCTCTCAATGCATGCATCTCTCTATCTCAATGCATGCATCTCTCTCTTCCTCTCTCTCTCAATGCATGGATACCTCTCAATGCATGCATGCATCTCTCTCAATGCATGCATGCATGCATCTCTCTCTCTCTCAATGCATGCATCTCTCTCTATCTCAATGCATGCATCTCTCTCTCAATGCATGCATCTCTCTCTCAATGCATGCATCTCTCTCTCTATGCATGTATATGTCTCCCTCTCAATGCATGCATCTCTCTCAATGCATGCATCTCTCTCTCAATGCATGCATCTCTCTCTCAATTCATGCATATCTCTCTCTCAATGCATGCATCTCTCTCTCAATTCATGCATGTATCTCTCTCTCAATGCATGCATATCTCTCTCAATGCATGCATCTCTCTCTCAATTCATGCATCTCTCTCTCAATGCATGCATCTCTCTCTCAATTCATGCATCTCTCCCTCTCAATGCATGCATCTCTCTCTCAATGCATGCATCTCTCTCTCAATTCATGCATCTCTCTCTCAATGCATGCATCTCTCTCTCAATTCATGCATCTCTCCCTCTCAATGCATGCATCTCTCTCTCAATGCATGCATCTCTCTCTCAATTCATGCATCTCTCTCTCAATGCATGCATCTCTCTCTCAATTCATGCATGCATCTCTCTTTCAATGCATGCATCTCTCTCAATGCATACATCTCTCTCTCAATGCATGCATCTCTCTCAATGCATGCATCTCTCTCTCAATGCATGCATCTCTCTCTCAATTCATGCATCTCTCTCTCAATGCATGCATCTCTCCCTCTCAATGCATGCATCTCTCTCAATGCATGCATCTCTCTCTCAATGCATACATCTCTCTCTCAATGCATGCATATCTCTCTCACTCTCTCTCTCAATGCATGCATCTCTCTCTCTATGCATGCATCTCTCTCTCAATTCATGCATGTATCTCTCTCTCAATGCATGCATCTCTCTCTCTCAATGCATGTATCTCTCTCTCTCAATTCATGCATCTCTCCCTCTCAATGCATGCATCTCTCTCTCAATGCATGCATCTCTCTCTCTCAATGCATGCATCTCTCACTCAATTCATGCATCTCTCTCTCTCAATGCATGCATCTCTCTCTCAATTCATGCATCTCTCTCTCTCAATGCATGCATATCTCTCTCAATGCATGCATGCATCTCTCTCTCAATGCATGCATCTCTCTCTCAATGCATACATTTCTCTCTCTCAATGCATGCATCTCTCTCTCAATGCATGTATCTCTCTCAATGCATGCATCTCTCTCAATGTATGCATCTCTCTATCTCAATGCATGGATATCTCTCAATGCATGCATGCATCTCTCTCTCAATGCATGCGTCTCTCTCTCTCAATGCATGCATGCATGCATCTCTCTCAATGCATGCATCTCTCTCTTCCTCTCTCTCTCAATGCATGGATACCTCTCAATGCATGCATGCATCTCTCTCAATGCATGCATGCATGCATCTCTCTCTCTCTCAATGCATGCATCTCTCTCTATCTCAATGCATGCATCTCTCTCTCTCTCAATGCATGCATCTCTCTCTCAATGCATGCATCTCTCTCTCAATGCATGCATTTCTCTCTCTCAATGCATGCATCTCTCTCTCAATGCATCTCTCTCTCTCAATGCATGCATCTCTCTCTCTCAATGCATGCATTTCTCTCTCTCAATGCATGCATCTCTCTCTCAATGCATGCATTTCTCTCTCAATGCATGCATCTCTCTCTCTCAATGCATGCATCTCTCTCTCAATGCATGCATCTCTCTCTCAATGCATCTCTCTCTCTCAATGCATGCATCTCTCTCTCAATGCATGCATTTCTCTCTCTCAATGCATGCATCTCTTTATTTCTATGCATGTATCTCTCTCTCTCAATGCATGCATCTCTCTCTCAATGCATGCATCTCTTTATTTCTATGCATGCATCTCTCTATCTCAATATATGCATCTCTCTCTTCCTCTCTCTCTCTCAATGCATGAATATCGCTCAATACATGCATGCATGCATCTCTCTCTCAATGCATGCATGCAT
Source organism: Garcialebias charrua (assembly GCA_038048925.1). NCBI lineage: Eukaryota > Metazoa > Chordata > Actinopteri > Cyprinodontiformes > Rivulidae > Garcialebias > Garcialebias charrua. The sequence goes on from JBBPBX010084901.1 coordinate 12,086, forward strand.
CTCTCTCTCTCTCTCCCTCTCTCTCTCAATGAATGCATCTCTCTCTCTCAATGCATGCATGCATCTCTCTCTCTCTATCTCACTCTCTCTCTCTCTCAATGCATGTATCTCTCTCTCAATGCATGCATATCTCTCTCTCCTTCTCTCTCTCAATGCATGCATCTCTCTCTCTCAATGCATGCATCTCTCTCTCTCAATGCATGCATCTCTCTCTCTCTACTCAATGCATCTCTCCTCTCAATGCATGCATCTCTCTCTCAATGCATGCATCTCTCTCTCAATGCATGCATCTCTCTCTCAATGCATGCATCTCTCTCTCTCAATGCATGCATCTCTCTCTCAATGCATGCATCTCTCTCTCAATGCATCTCTCTCTCTCAATGCATGCATCTCTCTCTCAATGCATGCATTTCTCTCTCTCAATGCATGCATCTCTCTCTCAATGCATGCATATCTCTCTCAATGCATGCATCTCTCTCTCAATGCATGTATCTCTCTCTCAATGCATGCATCTCTCTCTCAATGCATGCATCTCTCTCTCAAGTCAAGTCAAGTCAAGTCAATTTTATTTCTATAGCACAGCTTAAAACAGATAAACTGTTACCAAGGTGCTTCACACACACAGCATAAAAGTTTAAAAATGTACAGAAACAGTAACACACACCAATAGTAACAATTATTTACAGTAGTAAAAGTACATAAAAATGTATAAGAACAAATTAAAATGAAAAAAAAAACACAGTAAAAAAAATATATATATATACACTACGACAGCTCACACCGTATGAAACACCAGAGAGAACAGATGGGTTTTTAACAGGGATTTGAACATGAGAAGGGAGGAGGCCTGTCTAATGTTGGGGGGGAGGTTGTTCCAGAGTTTGGGGGCGGTGACTGAAAACGCTCGATCACCACGGAGCTTCAGACGTGTTTTTGGGACCGCCAAGAGCATCTGATCAGATGATCTCAGGGCCCGCGATGGAACATATGGTTCCAGCAGCTCGGAGAGGTAGAGGGGAGCGAGGCCATTTAGGCATTTGTAGGTCAGCAACAGGATTTTAAAGTCGACTCGAGTTCGCACGGGAAGCCAGTGCAGGGAGGAGAGAACAGGTGTGATGTGCTCATACCTACGAGTACCGGTTAAAAGCCGAGCTGCTGCATTTTGCACGAGCTGAAGGCGTGTAAAGGAGGCCTCGCTGATCCCAGCATACAGTGCATTACAATAATCCAGGCGGGTTGTGATGAACGCATGGATTAGGGTCTCCAGATCAGATCTGGACAGCACCGGCTTGAGCTTAGCAACCTGCCGCAGCTGGAAGAAACTCTTCTGGAGAACGGAGCTGATTTGTTTATCGAAATGCATGCATATGCATATGCTCAATGCATGTATCTCTCTCTCAATGCATGTATCTCTCTCTCAATGCATGCATCTCTCTCTCAATGCATGCATCTCTTTATTTCTATGCATGCATCTCTCTATCTCAATATATGCATCTCTCTCTTCCTCTCTCTCTCTCTCAATGCATGGATATCGCTCAATACATGCATGCATGCATCTCTCTCTCTCTCCCTCTCTCTCTCTCTCTCTCTCTCTCTCTCAATGCATGTATCTCTCTCTCTCAATGCATGCATATCTCTCTCTCCTTCTCTCTCTCAATGCATGCATCTCTCTCTCAATGCATGCATCTCTCTCTCTCTCAATGCATGCATCTCTCTCTCTCACTCAATGCATGCATCTCTCTCTCAAAGCATGCATCTCTCTCAATGCATGCTTCTCTCTCTCAATGCATGCATCTCTCTCTCAATGCATGCACCTCTCTATCTTAATGCATACATCTCTCAATGCATGCATTTATCTCTCAATGCATGCATCTCTCTCAATGCATGCATCTCTCTCTCTCAATGCATGCATTTATCTCTCAATGCATGCATGTATCTCTCTCTCTCAATGCATGTATCTCTCTCTCTCAATGCATGCATCTCTCTCTCTCAATGCATACATCTCTCTCTCTCAATGCATGCATATCTCTCTCACTCTCTCTCTCAATGCATGCATCTCTCTCTCTATGCATGTATATGTCTCCCTCTCAATGCATGCATCTCTCTCAATGCATGCATCTCTCTCTCAATGCATGCATCTCTCTCTCAATTCATGCATCTCTCTCTCAATGCATGCATCTCTCTCTCAATTCATGCATGTATCTCTCTCTCAATGCATGCATATCTCTCTCAATGCATGCATCTCTCTCTCAATTCATGCATCTCTCTCTCTCAATGCATGCATCTCTCTCTCAATTCATGCATCTCTCCCTCTCAATGCATGCATCTCTCTCTCAATGCATGCATCTCTCTCTCAATTCATGCATCTCTCTCTCAATGCATGCATCTCTCTCTCAATTCATGCATCTCTCCCTCTCAATGCATGCATCTCTCTCTCAATGCATGCATCTCTCTCTCAATTCATGCATCTCTCTCTCAATTCATGCATCTCTCTCTCTCAATTCATGCATGCATCTCTCTTTCAATGCATGCATCTCTCTCAATGCATACATCTCTCTCTCAATGCATGCATCTCTCTCTCAATTCATGCATCTCTCTCTCAATGCATGCATCTCTCCCTCTCAATGCATGCATCTCTCTCAATGCATGCATCTCTCTCTCAATGCATACATCTCTCTCTCAATGCATGCATATCTCTCTCACTCTCTCTCTCAATGCATGCATCTCTCTCTCTATGCATGCATCTCTCTCAATTCATGCATGTATCTCTCTCTCAATGCATGCATCTCTCTCTCTCAATGCATGTATCTCTCTCTCTCAATTCATGCATCTCTCCCTCTCAATGCATGCATCTCTCTCTCAATGCATGCATCTCTCTCTCTCAATGCATGCATCTCTCACTCAATTCATGCATCTCTCTCTCTCAATGCATGCATCTCTCTCTCAATTCATGCATCTCTCTCTCTCAATGCATGCATATCTCTCTCAATGCATGCATGCATCTCTCTCTCAATGCATGCATCTCTCTCTCAATGCATACATTTCTCTCTCTCAATGCATGCATCTCTCTCTCAATGCATGTATCTCTCTCAATGCATGCATCTCTCTCAATGTATGC
>JBBPBX010084902.1:0-15203 GCA_038048925.1 Garcialebias charrua
TCAGACAAGAAGCAAGTTTTAAGTTGTTTGTATTGTAATAGACAGGAAGGTATTTATAATAATATTGTTTGTAATAATAATCATTTTCTTTGAGTATAACCAATAGACAAAAAATACACACAACAAAACAGACCCTGATTACACCCAAGAGTTCTTTTTTTTCTAGTTTAAATCAGTTCTTGAATCCCGGATGATTAAAGGTCCATCAATCAATAATCTGGTAGTTTGTAGTTCATGATCCAGGGTAATAGGTCCAGAAAAAAACAAATAGTTTGGTGCAATTTAAGTCCTACCGCACAGCTGTGGTGATCCGCTTGCCAATGCCAGTGGGAACAGGGGTTGAAAAAAACCCTGACCTAAACAAGGTCATAAACAAAACAAAAATTAGCATTACTTTATACACAGGACTAAACTGTTATCAAAATTTCTATATGCAGTCAACAGATTTAATGAAAAGTAAATAAAATGATCCTAAAAGGATGAAATTACAAAAATCAAAGGATTTATTTAATACTTTACGTACATATATTCAATTCGGCCAGGAAATGAGAATGATCTAAAAAAGCTAAGTCTGGTCCTCTGGGCATTCAAAAAAACAAAACAAAACAAAGCAGTGACTTTATAGCACAAGGTTTTTCTGAGCTTAACCGGTTCAAATGGTCAAATCTGTTGGATTTAAAAAAAAATTCGCATTTGCCCTCTTCAAAATGGCGGCCGCAAATGGCAAAATATATTTTTTTTAAAAAGCAGATTTGACCATTTGAACCGGTTAATCTCAGAAAAACCTTGTGCTATAAAGTCAGCTAAGAAGTATGTTTTTCTCAGCAAAGAAATAATTGTTTTTACCGTGTTTTCTTGTAAAGTCCTTATCTTCTGTGGCCGTCGCAGCCGCCATTTTGAAGAGGGCAAATGCGAAATACTTTTTAAAATCCAGACGCGTCGCGTAGGCCGCTGAGAAACATCCATAAGTTCACCCTCCATGTTAAAAACTCTTCGTCTGACTCTTCAAAAACAAGCAATAAGGCTGCAGAGTAACACACTGGCTGCTAACTGCTATAGAGAGAGCACACACCAAGAGACTGAGGGGGACGCTTTTTAGTGACGGACCACATCCGGCGCTGTCGTCCGAGCTTGTAAATACGTTATTTCGTTTTTACTGATAGATAATTAGTTATTAGCGGTATTGCATTGTAAATAAAAATAGCACAAAATCGCTTATGAATTATAAAAGTTAGTCAATCCACAAAAACGCTGACAAAAAGTTTAGGTCCACTGTAAGCGGATTAGCTCTTTAGCGCTCCCTAGCGGTCTGCGCCCACCACTGCTGAAATGTAGTAGCCTTGCAAAATCATCTAGGTTGCCTCCATTATTATGGAGATGTTCTTCTGCTTCCTCTGGCCCGTGATTGGTCAGCCACTGATAAGCCTTGGTTTCCTTTGTGATCAGATATTTATGCCCCATGGCTGTTTCCTGAAGGTTTGATGTTTTTTGCCTCTATGGTCCAGTGGTTTAAAAAAATGATGAAAAACAAACTTTGTGGAAGTTTCACAAATCAGCAAAACGTTTCACAAAGCTCAAACTTAGTTTTATATATTCTTCTATTAGTCTAGAATAATATAGTCCTGGTTTGAAGAGTGTAGGTGTTGTGGTTTTTGACCTGGACCAGGTCTAATGTGGTCCAGTAGACAAAAAATGATGAAAAACAAACTTTGTGGAAGTTTCACAAATCAGCAAAACGTTTCACAAAGCTCAAACTTAGTTTTATATATTCTTCTATTAGTCTAGAACAATATAGTCCTGGTTTGAAGAGTGTAGGTGTTGTGGTTTTTGACCTGGACCAGGTCTAATGTGGTCCAGTAGACAAAAAATGATGAAAAACAAACTTTGTGGAAGTTTCACAAATCAGCAAAACGTTTCACAAAGCTCAAACTTAGTTTTATATATTCTTCTATTAGTCTAGAATAATATAGTCCTGGTTTGAAGAGTGTAGGTGTTGTGGTTTTTGACCTGGACCAGGTCTAATGTGGTCCAGTAGACTAAAAATGATGAAAAACAAACTTTGTGGAAGTTTCACAAATCAGCAAAACGTTTCACAAAGCTCAAACTTAGTTTTATATATTCTTCTATTAGTCTAGAATAATATAGTCCTGGTTTGAAGAGTGTAGGTGTTGTGGTTTTTGACCTGGACCAGGTCTAATGTGGTCCAGTAGCCTAAAAATGATGAAAAACAAACTTTGTGGAAGTTTCACAAATCAGCAAAACGTTTCACAAAGCTCAAACTTAGTTTTATATATTCTTCTATTAGTCTAGAACAATATAGTCCTGGTTTGAAGAGTGTAGGTGTTGTGGTTTTTGACCTGGACCAGGTCTAATGTGGTCCAGTAGACTAAAAATGATGAAAAACAAACTTTGTGGAAGTTTCACAAATCAGCAAAACGTTTCACAAAGCTCAAACTTAGTTTTATATATTCTTCTATTAGTGTAGAACAATATAGTCCTGGTTTGAAGAGTCTAGGTCTTGTGGTTTCTGACCTGGACCAGGTCTAATGTGGTCCAGTAGACAAAAAATGATGAAAAACAAACTTTGTGGAAGTTTCACAAATCAGCAAAACGTTTCACAAAGCTCAAACTTAGTTTTATATATTCTTCTATTAGTGTAGAACAATATAGTCCTGGTTTGAAGAGTCTAGGTCTTGTGGTTTCTGACCTGGACCAGGTCTAATGTGGTCCAGTAGACAAAAAATGATGAAAAACAAACTTTGTGGAAGTTTCACAAATCAGCAAAACGTTTCACAAAGCTCAAACTTAGTTTTATATATTCTTCTATTAGTCTAGAATAATATAGTCCTGGTTTGAAGAGTGTAGGTGTTGTGGTTTTTGACCTGGACCAGGTCTAATGTGGTCCAGTAGACTAAAAATGATGAAAAACAAACTTTGTGGAAGTTTCACAAATCAGCAAAACGTTTCACAAAGCTCAAACTTAGTTTTATATATTCTTCTATTAGTCTAGAATAATATAGTCCTGGTTTGAAGAGTGTATGTGTTGTGGTTTTTGACCTGGACCAGGTCTAATGTGGTCCAGTAGACTAAAAATGATGAAAAACAAACTTTGTGGAAGTTTCACAAATCAGCAAAACGTTTCACAAAGCTCAAACTTAGTTTTATATATTCTTCTATTAGTGTAGAACAATATAGTCCTGGTTTGAAGAGTCTAGGTCTTGTGGTTTCTGACCTGGACCAGGTCTAATGTGGTCCAGTAGACAAAAAATGATGAAAAACAAACTTTGTGGAAGTTTCACAAATCAGCAAAACGTTTCACAAAGCTCAAACTTAGTTTTATATATTCTTCTATTAGTCTAGAACAATATAGTCCTGGTTTGAAGAGTGTAGGTGTTGTGGTTTTTGACCTGGACCAGGTCTAATGTGGTCCAGTAGACAAAAAATGATGAAAAACAAACTTTGTGGAAGTTTCACAAATCAGCAAAACGTTTCACAAAGCTCAAACTTAGTTTTATATATTCTTCTATTAGTCTAGAATAATATAGTCCTGGTTTGAAGAGTGTAGGTGTTGTGGTTTTTGACCTGGACCAGGTCTAATGTGGTCCAGTAGACAAAAAATGATGAAAAACAAACTTTGTGGAAGTTTCACAAATCAGCAAAACGTTTCACAAAGCTCAAACTTAGTTTTATATATTCTTCTATTAGTCTAGAATAATATAGTCCTGGTTTGAAGAGTGTAGGTGTTGTGGTTTTTGACCTGGACCAGGTCTAATGTGGTCCAGTAGACAAAAAATGATGAAAAACAAACTTTGTGGAAGTTTCACAAATCAGCAAAACGTTTCACAAAGCTCAAACTTAGTTTTATATATTCTTCTATTAGTCTAGAATAATATAGTCCTGGTTTGAAGAGTGTAGGTGTTGTGGTTTTTGACCTGGACCAGGTCTAATGTGGTCCAGTAGACTAAAAATGATGAAAAACAAACTTTGTGGAAGTTTCACAAATCAGCAAAACGTTTCACAAAGCTCAAACTTAGTTTTATATATTCTTCTATTAGTGTAGAACAATATAGTCCTGGTTTGAAGAGTCTAGGTCTTGTGGTTTCTGACCTGGACCAGGTCTAATGTGGTCCAGTAGACAAAAAATGATGAAAAACAAACTTTGTGGAAGTTTCACAAATCAGCAAAACGTTTCACAAAGCTCAAACTTAGTTTTATATATTCTTCTATTAGTGTAGAACAATATAGTCCTGGTTTGAAGAGTCTAGGTCTTGTGGTTTCTGACCTGGACCAGGTCTAATGTGGTCCAGTAGACAAAAAATGATGAAAAACAAACTTTGTGGAAGTTTCACAAATCAGCAAAACGTTTCACAAAGCTCAAACTTAGTTTTATATATTCTTCTATTAGTCTAGAACAATATAGTCCTGGTTTGAAGAGTGTAGGTGTTGTGGTTTTTGACCTGGACCAGGTCTAATGTGGTCCAGTAGACTAAAAATGATGAAAAACAAACTTTGTGGAAGTTTCACAAATCAGCAAAACGTTTCACAAAGCTCAAACTTAGTTTTATATATTCTTCTATTAGTCTAGAATAATATAGTCCTGGTTTGAAGAGTGTAGGTGTTGTGGTTTTTGACCTGGACCAGGTCTAATGTGGTCCAGTAGACTAAAAATGATGAAAAACAAACTTTGTGGAAGTTTCACAAATCAGCAAAACGTTTCACAAAGCTCAAACTTAGTTTTATATATTCTTCTATTAGTCTAGAACAATATAGTCCTGGTTTGAAGAGTCTAGGTCTTGTGGTTTCTGACCTGGACCAGGTCTAATGTGGTCCAGTAGACAAAAAATGATGAAAAACAAACTTTGTGGAAGTTTCACAAATCAGCAAAACGTTTCACAAAGCTCAAACTTAGTTTTATATATTCTTCTATTAGTGTAGAACAATATAGTCCTGGTTTGAAGAGTCTAGGTCTTGTGGTTTCTGACCTGGACCAGGTCTAATGTGGTCCAGTAGACAAAAAAATGATGAAAAACAAACTTTGTGGAAGTTTCACAAATCAGCAAAACGTTTCACAAAGCTCAAACTTAGTTTTATATATTCTTCTATTAGTGTAGAATAATATACAGGGAACCCCCGACCTACGAACGAGTTTGGGACCTAAGAACCGTTCGCAGCTCGATCCGTTCGTAGGTAGGGGGTGAAAATTATATTTAAAAAAAAAAATTATTCATTCATTCATTCATTCAACCTTTATTTATCATGCTAACGGAGCGCGCGCACACATTTAAGCATGTAAAGTAGTGTACTGTAATGTTAAACATTGCTATTCACATTTACAGAATAAATAAAAATATATTTTCTTACTTTGAGATGGTCAAAGCCGACATAGGTTGCCATGCGTTGATTGTTTTCGGGCCAAGCAGCGCGGGGCCGGCAAGCCACCGCAGCTGCTCCAGGCCTGTGTTAGCTAGCTGGCTAGCTTCTGCTAGCCAAGCCATGAGCTAGTGTTGGAGCGGCGGCGCGATCAATCTGCAGCTTCTGCTGCTCCAGCCGCTGCTCCAGCCTGAGACGTCCACAGAGCTATTCCAGCTAGTAATTAATCCACATGATGCGATCCTGGTCACCAGTGTTCAAAAGGCCGGCTCCCGTGTTAGCTCCAGTGTTAGCTCTGGAGCTAGCCAGGCCGGAGGTGTAGCCAGGCCGGCCGGAGGTGTTCGCACGGCGGCCTGGCACGATCGGCGATAAATCCGCTGCCTGAGACATCCACAAAGTTCACAGAGACGTTTCCAGCTAGTAATTAATCCATATGAAGCCATCCTGGTCACCAGTCTTCGTCCAGCTCTCGGCAGCTAACCTAAGATGGCGTCCGGTCCGGTGTTCTACATTAATTTGTGACCGGAGACCCCAGTGACTGAACCTTAAATAGCGTCCGGTGTTCTACATTAATTTGTGACCGTGTAAACTGAAGACCTACTTCCTGTTTCCCAAAATTGCTCAAAAATTGCTCAAAAATGATCAGAAATGATCTTTTTTATCATAATTATTATTTATAAAGCCTTTAAAACAACCAGAGCTGCAACAAAGTGATGTACACATGAAATTAAGAACATTTAAACACAAAAAAAAAAAAAAAAAAAAAAAAATTTTTTTTTTTTTTTAATTCATATTTTTATTAAATATGATATGTTCGTAAGTCCCGTGGTTCGCAGGTCGATGGGGTCGTAGGTCGGGGGTTACCTGTAGTCCTGGTTTGAAGAGTGTAGGTGTTGTGGTTTTTGACCTGGACCAGGTCTAATGTGGTCCAGTAGCCTAAAAATGATGAAAAACAAACTTTGTGGAAGTTTCACAAATCAGCAAAACGTTTCACAAAGCTCAAACTTAGTTTTATATATTCTTCTATTAGTCTAGAATAATATAGTCCTGGTTTGAAGAGTGTAGGTGTTGTGGTTTTTGACCTGGACCAGGTCTAATGTGGTCCAGTAGACAAAAAATGATGAAAAACAAACTTTGTGGAAGTTTCACAAATCAGCAAAACGTTTCACAAAGCTCAAACTTAGTTTTATATATTCTTCTATTAGTCTAGAACAATATAGTCCTGGTTTGAAGAGTCTAGGTCTTGTGGTTTCTGACCTGGACCAGGTCTAATGTGGTCCAGTAGACAAAAAATGATGAAAAACAAACTTTGTGGAAGTTTCACAAATCAGCAAAACGTTTCACAAAGCTCAAACTTAGTTTTATATATTCTTCTATTAGTCTAGAACAATATAGTCCTGGTTTGAAGAGTGTAGGTGTTGTGGTTTTTGACCTGGACCAGGTCTAATGTGGTCCAGTAGACAAAAAATGATGAAAAACAAACTTTGTGGAAGTTTCACAAATCAGCAAAACGTTTCACAAAGCTCAAACTTAGTTTTATATATTCTTCTATTAGTCTAGAATAATATAGTCCTGGTTTGAAGAGTGTAGGTGTTGTGGTTTTTGACCTGGACCAGGTCTAATGTGGTCCAGTAGACTAAAAATGATGAAAAACAAACTTTGTGGAAGTTTCACAAATCAGCAAAACGTTTCACAAAGCTCAAACTTAGTTTTATATATTCTTCTATTAGTCTAGAATAATATAGTCCTGGTTTGAAGAGTGTAGGTGTTGTGGTTTTTGACCTGGACCAGGTCTAATGTGGTCCAGTAGCCTAAAAATGATGAAAAACAAACTTTGTGGAAGTTTCACAAATCAGCAAAACGTTTCACAAAGCTCAAACTTAGTTTTATATATTCTTCTATTAGTCTAGAATAATATAGTCCTGGTTTGAAGAGTGTATGTGTTGTGGTTTTTGACCTGGACCAGGTCTAATGTGGTCCAGTAGACTAAAAATGATGAAAAACAAACTTTGTGGAAGTTTCACAAATCAGCAAAACGTTTCACAAAGCTCAAACTTAGTTTTATATATTCTTCTATTAGTGTAGAACAATATAGTCCTGGTTTGAAGAGTCTAGGTCTTGTGGTTTCTGACCTGGACCAGGTCTAATGTGGTCCAGTAGACAAAAAATGATGAAAAACAAACTTTGTGGAAGTTTCACAAATCAGCAAAACGTTTCACAAAGCTCAAACTTAGTTTTATATATTCTTCTATTAGTGTAGAACAATATAGTCCTGGTTTGAAGAGTCTAGGTCTTGTGGTTTCTGACCTGGACCAGGTCTAATGTGGTCCAGTAGACAAAAAATGATGAAAAACAAACTTTGTGGAAGTTTCACAAATCAGCAAAACGTTTCACAAAGCTCAAACTTAGTTTTATATATTCTTCTATTAGTCTAGAATAATATAGTCCTGGTTTGAAGAGTGTAGGTGTTGTGGTTTTTGACCTGGACCAGGTCTAATGTGGTCCAGTAGACAAAAAATGATGAAAAACAAACTTTGTGGAAGTTTCACAAATCAGCAAAACGTTTCACAAAGCTCAAACTTAGTTTTATATATTCTTCTATTAGTCTAGAATAATATAGTCCTGGTTTGAAGAGTCTAGGTGTTGTAGTTTTTGAGCTAGAGCAGATTAAACCCGCTCAAGGTACTGAAAAATTAGTTGTACTGTCCCTTTAGTCATTTGCCGAATCGGAAGCTGGAATCGGAAGCTAACTTCAGCTTCGTCAGGTACCCAGACATATACAGTAGAGCAATCTGAAGGACTTTTTAAGTTTGACAGCGTTTTATTCATTTTAAAATGTATTTTATATCTGTTCATAGTAAATAATTAAATAAATAAAGAAGGACTTTTTAAGTTTGACAGCGTTTTATTCATTTTAAAATGTATTTTATATCTGTTGGTAGTAAATAATTAAATAAATAAAGAAGGACTTTTTAAGTTTGACAGCATTTTATTCATTTTAAAATGTATTTTATATCTGTTCGTAGTAGTAAATAATTAAATAAATAAATAAATCCCCATCCACCCATCCAGCCCACCCCAGGCACAGTGAGTAAAAGGTCTACAATTTTTTTTTTGTTTATTTTTTTCAAACATCATAGATTTGTTTATGGATCAGCAATCTGAAGGACTTTTTAAGTTTGACATTGTTTTATCCATCCATCCATCCATTTTCGGCCGCTTATCCGGGGTCGGGTCGCGGGGGTAGCACCTAAGTAGGGAGGCCCAGACTTCCCTCTCCCCAGCCACTTGGAGCAGCTCCTCTGGGGGAATCCCAAGGCGTTCCCAGGCCAGCCGAGAAACATAGTCCCTCCAGCGTGTCCTGGGTCTTCCTCTGGGTCTCCTCCCGGTGGGACATGCCCGGAACACCTCACCAGGGAGGCGTCCAGGAGGCATCCTAACCAGATGCCCGAGCCACCTCAACTGGCTCCTCTCGATGTGGAGAAGCAGCGGCTCTACTCCGAGTCCCTCCCGGATGACTGAGCTTCTCACCCTATCTCTAAGGGAGAGTCCAGACACCCTGCGGAGAAAACTCATTTCAGCCGCTTGTATCCGAGATCTCGTTCTTTCGGTCACAACCCAAAGCTCATGACCATAGATGAGGGTGGGAACGTAGATCGATCGGTAAATTGAGAGCTTTGCCTTTCGACTCAGCTCTCTCTTCACCACGACAGACCGGTACAGCGCCCGCTTCACTGCGGATGCTGCACCTATCCGCCTATCGATCTCACGCTCCAGTTTTCCCTCATTCGTGAACAAGACCCCGAGATACTTAAACTCCTCCACTTGGGGCAGGACCTCCTCCCCGACCTGGAGAGGGCACTCTACCCTTTTCCGGCTCAAGACCATGGCCTCGGATTTGGAGTTTTATTCATTTTAAAATGTATTTTATATCTGTTCGTAGTAAATAATTAAATAAATAAATAAATCCCCATCCACCCCACCCCAGGCACAGTGAGTAAAAGGTCTACAATTTTTTTTGTTTTGTTTATTTTTTCAAACATCATAGATTTTTTTATGGATCATTATACAGGTAAACATCTGAAAGAGTAGACGTTTGCTTATAAATTAAAATTTTACATATATATAAGAATTATATACATAAAAATGAACTGGAATATTTGTGTGAAAGAAAAAAATATTAACCAAACATCTGAAAATCAGACATGATTCTGGGCAACGTGAGATAAGACTTTTTACACCAAAACTATTTGATTCAAAAGTGACTCCTATGGTGGACTGCTCAACAGGACATCAGGCAAGTGTTCTGTTTTCCTTAAGATGACATGTTTATTGCTAAGAAACCCTCTGTTATTACAAACAAGTGTCATCCAGATCTGATGTGGAATTTCAAAATAATAGCATGGCAAAATAAGACAGATTGTTCGGTTTTACCCAAGTTGACGGTTATTGCTGAGAAACCCTCTGTTATTACTGACTGCTTTCACTTCAGGCTGACATAGGGACTCCTCCAGAAGACTCTTAGCATGGGTCATCCACATCTGATGTGGAATTTCAAAATAATAGCATGGTAAAATAAGACAGATTGTTCTGTTTTACCCAAGTTGACTTGCTTATTGCTGGGAAACCCTCTATTATTACTGACTGCTTTCACTTCAGGCTGACACAGGGACTCCTCCAGAAGACTCTCAGCAAGTGTCATCCACATCTGATGTGGAATTTCAAAATAATACCATGGTAAAATAAGACCGATTGTTCTGTTTTACCTAAGTTGACTTGCTTATTGCTGGGAAACCCTCTGTTATTACTGACTGCTTTCACTTCAGGCTGACACAGGGACTCCTCCAGAAGACTCACAGCAAGGGTCATCCACATCTGATGTGGAATTTCAAAATAATACAGGTTAAAAAAATGGTAATAAGCCCTTGGTTTATGCATAATTCTTGCTCTTTTTGTGTAGTATTCAGGGTTTATTGTTGTTCGCACCACATGTAGTGGAACTAAATTATGTACACAGGATCCCAGTTACATCCAGCAATAAAATGTAAAAGAAAAACAATAAGATCCAAGATATGAACTAAGAAAAATGATAACTAAGATTGATACTGAGTATGGACTTTGTTGATATCTAAATATGCACTAAGCACTAGTAGTACAAAATATGCCTAACAGCAGCACAAACATGAGTCTGTGTGCAGATTAATACTTGTAGTAGTTTTGTAATTTTATTAATAATATAAATTACAAAGCTTTTCAAAGCTACAAAAAAATCCTAATAATTTAGATAATCACTGTGAATAAATCACATCATGCTGCTGATTATTTCACGTTGCGGCAAAGGTGGGCGCCAGACCGCTAGAGCGCACTAATGCGCTAATCCGCTTACAGCGGACCTAAACAATTTGTCAGCGTTACAGGGGATTGACTAACTTTTATAATTCATAAGCGGATTTGTGCTATTTTTATTTTAAATGCAGTTCCGTTAATAACTAATTATATATCAGTAAAAACGAAATGGGGTAAAAATAATTATAGTTACGATGAAAACGATCATTAAAAACGCAATACAAAAACCGGTCGATTTCTGTTTCCCCCTACTAAAAATGGACTATTCCATCTTGACATCTTCCGGGTCAGAGGTGAACTCGGATGCTAACGCTGTAGCTAGCTGGTTGTGCTCGGTCTCTTCATAAATTATGAGAGAACCCCGCTGTATCAAGCCAAATTAACGCGGCCGGAGGATTGTATTGTGTGTTTTGTGTCAACCACTCGACGGTGAGTCATTCGTTTTATGTATTTGGGTTCCTTTATGTAGAAATGCGGTGGCGACACGCCCGTGTATTTGAGATTTAAAAGTGGCCGATCATTCTCTTTTTGTTAATTTCGTGGCCGAATAGAATATATGCACGTAAAGTATTATCCTTTGATTTTTGTAATTTCATCCTTTTAGAATCATTTTAGTTACTTTTCATTAAATCTGTTGACTGCCTGGAGCAGAGATGGGGAAGAAAGCGGCAGCAGGACAGAGAGGATGATTTATTTCAGTTCAACAGAAGAGATGAAGCAGCAGAGAAAAGAACAAATGTAAGTAGAGACAGAATGGAGAGACTTTTCACAATTCTCAAAAGAATGAGCAAATAAATGAATTAATTTATTGTATTTTTATGTTCTTGATGTAACCAGTGGCAACTGTTGGTGCTCTCCATCACTGATTGAAAGGCAAGCAGATAAAGGAGCAGGTGTGGCCTTTCAGAAAAGTTTGTCAGAGCTCTGATTGTGCTTCTGCTGTTGGGGTGTGTGGTAAGAAATCACTTTATCATGATCTGGTGGTTTTAAAAACTCAAGGTATCTTTCCTAATGTGTTGTTTGGATGTTGCAGTGTTATCACACACGATTTGAAGGTGTGTTCTACATCCAGCTGCACGTGGGTGTGACGACGTGTCAGGTATTTTTTTTATATAATGTATTAATGACTAATGAATTGAATTGTAAATGGAACTGTCAAGATTAATTGAAGTTTGTCTTTATAGTTTCATATGTACTACCCTGATGCATGCTCAATAATCCAGGTAGAAAAATCTAAAAAAGCTAAGTCTGGTCCTCTGGACATTCAAAAAATAAAACAAAACAAAGCAAAAAAAATGTAGAAACATTTCATCTTTCGTCCGAAAGACTTCTTCAGTCTGAAGAAGTTTCTACATTTTTTTTGCTTTGTTTTGTTTTATTTTTTGAATGTCCAGAGGACCAGACTTAGCTTTTTTAGATTTCATATGTACTGTTTCCTGCTGTCCTTTTTGAGTTGAGTTTAATGAATTGTTTTTGGTCTGCCCGGGCCTTGCATGGCCTGTAGAGCAAAACATCTGGGAGTGTGTCTTGTAAGGGTGGACCAACCACTTTATTTTTGTTTTGTTTGTCCTTATTTAGCCACCCACCTAGGTGACACCAGATGTAGCTTATAGCCACAAGCCTTCACGTCCTGGAAGCTTGACCCATTCTCGTGTGTGTAGTGGTGTGGGAACCTGAAGTTTGTGGCCTTCTGCACTTAGTTTGGTCACTAGTTGGCAGTGTAGTGCAAATATTGCATAACTTAGTGGCTACCAATTGTTGAATTTAATTAGCGGTTTAGAATTTAGCTTCCCCTAATTTTCATAAGACATTACAGTAGTGCTTTTGAAATTGCGGACCTAAATAAATTAATTAGTGCTTTAGAAATAGTGGAACTAATTTTTGGATTAGCGCTGCCCAGCACTGCGCTGCGGTGTTCATTCATACTCTTCTGCTCACACAGACTCATGTTCATCCTGTTGTCGGCATACTGTTTTTGTACTACTAATGCTTAGTGTACTTTTAGTTATCGTTTTTTTAGTTCATATCTTAGATCTTATTACTGTTTTTCTTTTGCATTTTATACTTTTCCTGGATGTAAGTGGGACCCTGTGTACTGGGTTGCCAACTCAGAAAAAGTATTATCCGAACTGTCAAAAAATAAATTAGGGACAAGTCATGGCAGGGCAGGCCAACCCCATTACCTTCACCCCTACCAGCGTGATGATTCACCCCTCCCTCCCACTCTGCTTTTCGTGTTCTAAAATGAACCGGGATTTAATTAGATGCATGTTTTTGAATGATAAAAATATGCATTGAATGTTAATTATTACACAATTTAACAATTTATTTTGAGTGCAAATAAAATTACCAGGGTAAAATATTTCTAAAAATAATTTATATTTTTTAAACATTCTTTTGTTCTGCTTAGCTTGAAACAGTATTAACAGAAAACAATAAGAACATTTGTATAATAATGTATTTAGTGTAAACATAAAGTTTGTAGGAAATGTGTAAACAAACACACGGTGTATCAAAAGCCATGAGTTTCCATGTGTAGTAAAAGAAGAGCTTGTAAACTAAAAAGACCAATGCTCCATCACGTGAGTCAACCAATTTCTTCCATATGTTTTTGTGTAGAGCTCGTGCTGCAGTAAGGAATGGTTTTTTCTCTCTCCAGAACCTAATAGTAAAACTCTGAGCGACATTTCATCATTTAGATTAACAATGAGCTCATTTCTAATTAGTTCAGAAGAACACTTGTTAAGCACATCAGTCCACTTATTTTTCATGAGAGAAAATCATTTCCACAAATCCAGTGGAAGATGGGATAAGGACAAAGGATACAACAGCTGGATGTTTGGGAGGTCAGCTGCCTGAAGACTTGATCCACCTCTCTGCTGTTTCCTTGGACTGCCACCTTTTCAGAGTCAGAGAGAGAGTCAGAGTCAGAGAGTCTTTATTGTCATTTGCACCGCATGTAGTACATGTGATGAAAACGAGATTATGTACACAGGGTCCCAGTTACATCCAACAACAAATGCAAGAGAAAAACAGTAATAACATCTAGGATTAACTAAGAGAGACATCAGCTAGTAATACACTAAGCCCTAATGTAGTAGAAAAACATCATTATAAACAGCAGCACGAACATGAGTCATTATGAGCAGATGGTCACAGATGAACGCAGCAACAAGAAACAGATCAGTATCAACATGATGTGACATTTTGCAGTGTTTATTCTTATTATTTATTTATTCATGAGTCTGACAGCCTCAGGGTAGAAGCTGTTCCTCAGTCTAGTGGTTCTACATTTGATGCTCCTCAACCTCCGTCCCGAGGGGAGTGGTGCAAAGAGTGAGTGTGCTGGGTGAGTGAGGTCTTTCATGATGCAGGTGGCTCTTTTTCTGCATCTGGAGGTGTAAATGTCTGTGATGGTGGGGAGACTGACTCCCACAGACTTCTGTGCAGCCTTCACCACTCTCTGTAGAGCTTTCCTCTCTGCAACTGTGCAGCCTCCATGCCACACATTGATGCTGGAGCACAGGATGCTCTCCACTGCACACCTGTAGAAGGAGTTGAGGACTGAGCTTCTCAGACCAGCTCGTCTCAGCCGTCTGAGGAAGTAGAGTCTTTGATGTCCTTTCTTGATCAGGCTGGTGGTGTTGTTGCTCCAGCTGAGGTTATCATTCAAGTGTACACCCAGGTACTTGTAGCTGGAGACCACCTCCACCGCAGATCCACCTATGTACAGTGGGGTGTGGGTGTGTTTGTTCCTTCTGAAGTCCACAATCATCTCCTTCGTCTTCTTCACATTCATGTGAAGGTTGTTCTCTTTGCACCAGCTCTCCAGGTGCTCCACCTCCTGTCTGTAGCTGGATTCATCATTATCTGTGATGCATCCCACCACCGCTGTATCATCTGCAAACTTAACAATATGACAGCCTGGATGTGTGGCTGTACAATCATATGTGAGCAGAGTGAACAGAAGAGGGCTCAGCACACATCCTTGAGGAGAGCCAGTGCTGAGGGTTATGGTGGAGGAGGAGAAGTTGTGGATCTTCACGGACTGTGGTCTGTCTGTTAAGAAGTCTAGTACCCAGTTACAGATGGAGGGGCTTAGTCCAAGTGTGGATAGTTTATCTATCAGAGTTTGGGGGATCATGGTGTTGAAGTACCTGAGCTTCTGTGGTGAGGTGCTGCAGTCACACATTCCTCATGAAGCTCATCCATAGACATGCTTAGCCTGCCAAAAGGAGTTAAAAGCTTTATGATCGGAGTTCAGCATAGGCACACAGGTCACGTACAGTGGTAAATAAATGGGAACAAATATTTTATCTTTAGAATTTTGCATCATATCCTAGCTACCTTATGAAATTACTTTAATACATCATATACAGTATAACTGTTTATTTTTTTAAAGATGTGTAGAAGTGAGCTTATGTTTGTATACTGTAAAGTAAGATTTAATGAAAAGTACGGTAACTAAAATGATTCTAAAAGGATGA
>JBBPBX010084905.1:0-15203 GCA_038048925.1 Garcialebias charrua
GTGTTGTTTTTGATCGACAGCAGTAGTTATTTGTTCCATTAATTCCATGAGAGCCATTGATGTAGAGTTTTTTGATCTAAACCCATACTGACTGCTGCTTAGAATATTTTGTTTATCTATAAATTGGTCTAGTCTGTTTACAAATAGTTTTTCAAGAATTTTTGAAAACTGTGGTAACAAGGATATAGGTCTATAATTGTTGAATACACATTTATCACCATTTTTAAAAAGAGGAACGACCTTAGCTACTTTCATATTATCTGGAAAAATTCCTGTTGAAAATGATAAGTTACATATGTATGTGAACGGCTCAATAACATGGCTCATTATGTCCTTTACAAACATCATATCCATGTCCACCCAGTCTTTCGATCTCTTGTCTGTAAGATGTTTTACTACATTCATTATTTCCTCTTTGTTAGTTCCATTTAGGAAAATACTATTTGCACAACCTGTAATTGAGTGGATCATATTTTTATCTACTTTTGGTATCTTAGCTGCAAGGCTTGATCCAACATTCACGAAATATTGATTAAATCCATTTACAATTTCATTTTCATCATGAACTTCATCGTTGTCTTTTACAAAATATTTTGAAATACCAGTTTTTGCTTTATGATTCTTCAGTACACCATTCATTACTCGCCATGTTGCTTTCATATCACCATTAGTTTTATCTAATAATTTACTATAATATTCTTTCTTATGTTTCCTTATAATCCCTACTAATTTATTTTTATACTTTTTATATTTTTCTTCTGCGCTCTGACTTCGCAATTTCAAGAAACATGAATACAAATAATTCTTTTTTTTACATGCATTTCTTAACCCTTTTGTCATCCATGGTTGATCATTTGTATTTCTCTTTGTGTAATTTGTTTGCACACAATTCTTTTCATACAGGGTTTCCAAGATATTCATAAACTCATCATATGCCCTGTTCGCATCATCAACATACACATCATTCCAGTCTTGTTTATCCAGATCCTCTTTCAATTTTTCCAAAACTTTTTTTGATGTGTTTATGATTTTTTTCTTCGTTGTGTCTGCTTTTGTGATTTTTTGATCATTTTTAAAGATTGTGAAAACTGGTAAATGATCACTTAAGTCGGTCGTTAAGATACCACCAATTACATCCCCATTTGTTATATTTGTGAAAATATTATCAATTATTGTGGCACTATGAGTTGTAATTCTTGTTGGCTTTGATATCAATGGATACATATTTAAACTGTACATTGAGTTTATAAATGTGCTTATGTTATTTGAATCTGTTTTATTTCCCATATCAATGTTAAAGTCTCCACACAAGAAAATATTTTTATTAAAACTTTTCTCCATTAGTTCCAAGATTTTATCAGTGAATATTTCTATATTTGCTCCTGGTGATCTATATACACAACTTATTATTATGTTTTTATCGTTTTTGTTTATAATTTCTATTGTTATCATTTCCATAATATTATCAACTATTATTGACATTTCATTATTTAATTTACATTTTATTTCATTATTGACAAATAGTGCGACACCACCACCTCTTTTATTATTTCTGTTCATATGATATAAATCATACCCCTCGATGTGAATATTACTAGTGTTATCATCATTAAGCCATGTCTCTGACAACGCTATTATCGTAAAAGTTCTATTTAATTGTTTTAAGTAATCTGTTATTTTGGATATGTTTGCATTTATACTTCTGCTATTAAAGTGAATAATGGAGAGAACTCCATTTGATATATTGATGTCATTAAACTGCTCTTCATTATAATATTCGCTATCATTTATTACAGGAAAAAAATTTGCATCAATCACATTTTCAACATTATATATTTTAGGTTCTGAGTCTTCGTATGTTGTCATGTTCTAATGTATTTGTTCATTTCACCGTATATTTTATCCATTTTGATTGTGAGTTGTTTCATTGATTTGTAATTTTTCATCTCTTGAATTCATCCAGATCCGTCAGCTCTTTTATCATTTTAGGCCGAGACCCTTCCTTTGCTTTGATAAAGACGTATCCATTTCTAGTCCATGTTGATGCTATTTTTTTTTCTTTGTTTTTTAACCACCTTGCTTCTTTTGCAATTTTTCCATTTTTTTTGGTAAGATGTTCATTTATGTAAACGTCTGATCCCCTCAGATTTGTTCTATTTTGCATAACATAGTTTTTAGTATTCCTGCCAATGAACTTAACGACCACTGACGGTTTGAATCTTGATGAATTACTGGGCAGGGTGTGACAGAATGAAATGTCCTCATGGCTTATGTTAATGTTCTTTTCCCGTAAGAAATTAACTACAAGTTCATCCAGAGTCTCTTGTTCTTCCTGAGATTCATGTGAATGAACATCAAGTCCTGAGATGACCACGTTGTCTTGCTTTGTAAATTGTTCTAAATCCTCTATTTTTTGTTCTAAATCAGCAATTATCTTGTCTTTGTTAGTTACCAGCTCTTTCAGTTCTCTTATTTCTTTAACCAGCTTGTCCTGGGAAACCATCTTTGCTGTTAAACTTTCTATTTGTCCACTCATAAAGTTGAGTGATTCTTTAAATTCTTGCATTTCTGAGTTGTTTCTCTCCGAGTCTGGTGACTTCTGTCCTCTATTTTTCATATTTACAGAGACTGGTGACTTTGGTCCTTTACCTCTTGTCATACTTACAGAGTTTGTGACCTATTGGTAGCAGGACTTTGGTTTATTCACTGAACCACGTGGCCATTCCACGAGGCTCACAGGCCTAAAGATGATTGGTGTGGCCCAGCAGTGCAGCACCCAGATTAGCAGTTATTAGTTCAGAACTCACAGTTTCAGCAGCCTGCAGCAATCAGATCCACCATCCGAAGAGGTCCACTCACTAGATCAGACGCAGTCCAGCCAGCACCGCACTCAGCTCCAGTGGCTCCAGGCCCAGCTCCGACCCCCACCAGAACCGATGCAGCCTAGTTAGCACAGCACGTAGCTCCAGGCCCAGCTCCGACCCTCACCAGAACCGATGCAGCCTAGTTAGCACAGCACGTAGCTCCAGGCCCAGCTCCGAAGCCCGCTCAGCCCCAAGCGGCGGTCCCCCGGCTCTCCCACGGCGATCCGTCCAGCTCGAAACTCCAGCCCGCGGTCCTCCGGTTCTCCCACGACTCTCAGGCGGCGTTCACGTTCGGCCCACTCGCGGTGCCTGGCCCCGGCTCTCTCACGGCTCCCAGCCCAGCTCGAACTCCAGGCCGCGGTCCTCCGGCTCTCCTACGGCGCTCCAGGCGGCGTACACGGCGCTCGGCTCACTCGTGGTGCCCGGACCAGCTTAAAGTTCCAGGCGGCGTACACGACGCTTGGCCCACCACCGCGCTACCACTGTAGCGTGTTTTGTTGTGTTCTTTCACTGCAACAAAGCACCCCAGCGTGCCGGCCCGCTTTTCTTCGTAATAACCAGCGTATTCTCCGGTTTATTTGTTTACGAAGCCTGCAACTACAGCACCCGGTTACGGTGAGCTAGCTCGGTTAGCTTTGATTAGCCCTGTTTGTAGCTACGCTAGGCTAACTCTCGGCAAAACTCACGGACACGTTGGCTTGTAGATTCATAATTCTGGATCGCAAGTTCCAGTCCAATTTCCGCAGCTTTTTCAACGCTCCTCTCTGTACATCTCTGCACATCCAGCGCAAAAAAGCTCTCCGAATACTCCTTTTGGAGGTAATACTGGCAGGAGCCCGACTAAACACGTCCACTCTGTTCAGCCGCCATCTTGGTTGGCCCTAACGTTGCTAACGGATTGCGGCCCTCCTTCCAGAGACTCTCAACAACCATTGGAGCCTGAATCTTCTGCAGCCCCTCATCGTCACCCCCAGCTTCATCAAACTGGTTCTGCGGGGCCCAGGTTCAGCCGTTCTGGGCGTTTGATCAAACCTAAAACGCGGGACTAGTGATGGACCTTACTGGGTGTTCTGGGGGGGCGTGTGTGGACACACGCCCCCATGTAACACATGATGTTACAACGTGAAAATGATGGGTTAAGAGTCCAACTGAACAGTTGTAGAATAGAGCGTGCATCAGCAATGAACAAACTCTTTGAAGAAGAGAGAAAATGTTTGGATCTCATGAGTAAACACCTTGAGAATCCACCACCTCCGCCGCCCCCTCCCATACCTGATGACCTACTCCCTCCTCCACCGCCTCCGCCCATGCCCGATGCACTACTCCCTCCGCCACCACCCCCACCTCAACAGACATTTGCTGGGATAACCCAATGGCAGGTACCTAACAGGTGTACCTGGTACGCAGATGGGTGGGTATATCACTATCAATGGTTCTCAATTCGCTGTCCCAATAGAACGACTCCATAAAATTTCCCAGTTCGTTCAACGTTTTGAGCCAGGGCAATATGGTTAGACTGAAACCGATACCTATCTGAAAGACATTGAGTTCAAACTGGCATGCTATCCGAACGCTACGGTCGACAATAAAGTCGGTTTAATCAAACTCACCTCAAGCAGAAAGGTGCAACACTTCATTGCGTGTCAACCAGTGAAAATCACTCAGGGGCAGAATGAACATCCAATCCCATATTATGACAGACTTTTCGCAGCCTTTTTTGGTGATAGGAATGAGCCAGGTATGGAGGATGAACGTGATTTTAAGTTTCTTTTTATGAACAATCTATATTCAGAGATTGGTTCAACGGCCAACCTCATGGCCGACTACAGAGAAAAAACCATGCGTGAATTAAAGGAGTGCGCTATACGTGTTTTTGAAACATACAAGCGACACAAGAAACCCGTAGAAGTGTATCCAGGTGAAAAGGTCAGATACCAAACGCTAGACCTTGAAGGAGCAAGAGCGCCAGCTCACTCTTTTAAGGAAGGCGAGAATAAACAAAATTTCCAACCTGACAGACCGCAAAATGAAGGTGTCCGCTGGAACAAAGACCAAAAGGGGTCCAGAGACCCTAAGTGGTGCAGGCCGCATCAAGAGGAAGAACCCCATCATCAAAAAAGGGGGGCATTCCAAAAGAAAAAGAAATATGGGTCCCAAGGAGACTCATATGAAAGAGGGTGGTCCCAGAGGGGACCCCCGAGCAATGCGCCAGCTCCTGCACCTCAGACTGAACAGTCCGGGGCGAGGAAAAACCCACAGAAGTTCCAGAAAAAAGGCCCTAAACCTCTGTCCTCAGAAGAGATGGAGAACATACGTCGGTTGTTAGAAAGTTTGAAAAAAACAAACAAGGAAAACAAACCTGGAGTGATGTGTAGCACTATCATTGATAGTGACTCAGAGCACACACATAACAACAATGCCACAATTGCTGACAGTCACCAAGATACTGATGGTCAGGATGCTGACAATCAGGGTACAGACAGTCAACAAGACGTTGACTGTAACCATGACATCATTGTTACAGAGTCCGAGAGCCCCTCATCAGAAAAAGGGGGGGAAAGCTCACTCACCAAAGACAATGGCTCGTCACAGACCGAACACTCGGTCCCATGTGTGACTGCACTACCAGTACTGATAAATGAAAATGACACAGACAATAGTAGACGTAACAAACGTCGAAGAAAACCTGATAGGTTCCTGTGTAACATTATCAGGAAGGGGCCCGCTAAGAAAGCTTACCTGTCAATCACATTAGAAGGGGTCCTCACAGAAGAGGCCCTCCTGGATGGTGGGGCCGACATAACCATTATGTCACCCACACTGTTGGAGGAGCTACGGATAGCCGCTAACGGTGTTGACAGGGAAATACCCCTCAAAGAATGTGCTGTAGTATTGCAGGGACTCTCAGAGACGAGAACAACCCTAACAGCTATAGCCATGGTTCACATGCAGATTGGTGAAACGACGCTATACCACCCGGTACACGTGTCCGCCGTTGACTCATTCCCATTTTTGGTCGGCCAAGACTTTATAAACCGCTTCGACGCGATTATAGATTATGGCGATCAGACAATGTGGACCAGAGTGAGCCAACCACTGCCGATCGATATGCCTACACAAGGTGACACTGACTGTCTAACAGCAGGTACCGCGGAAGGCACAAAGGGATCCTCCAACGAGAGCACAATCCCGGTAAGTGAACCTTCAGCAACAGGTGAGGCAGAAAAGGCCCAACAAGAGAGCCTCCTCTGCGAGCTGAAACAGTCAGCACTCACTGAACACTACCTACCACAGGTAGTCAAAGGTGTTGAGATCCAAGGATCCCACACCGATGATGCTGTTCTGTCCCCTTGGACGGAGAAATCAGCGATCAGCCAAGCTTTCTATGGAACCTTGGTTAAAAAACAGTTGGGTCTAGAAATGAACAAAAAAGCTTTCCGCTTTTCGTTAGACCCCAACGATAAACAGGTAATGACCGCAAAAGGGATCATTGACCTGAAACTAATCTGGAACCAACGAGAACTGGATCACCCGTTCCTCGTGGTCCCGAACTTACCACATGCAACCTACATAGGCTCCGACATTTTGGTAAGATTAGGTGTCCGAGTGGACATCAACAACAATGTACTGTGGTCACTAGACACAGCCACAAAGGACTCTCCTGTGCTAACCACAGAGAACCTTAAGGCTGGACAGACCATTCCAGAGGTCTGCCAGATTGCTAACAGCCATAACACTGCGGTACCACCTCAGGTTATGAACAAGCCGGTGATGTGTCACATCATGAAAGGACAAGCTATTAGCACAAAACAGGCATACTTTCAACCATCTCCTATGTTTTTCAACTTAGGACTGTCCATGGAGGCCACATGCCAAGTGACCCTCGACTGCAGAACCACGACTGTTGCTGTGTGCAACACAAGCACAGAAGAGGTACTGATCCCAAAAAACACACAGCTAGGATGGTTGATCTCTACTGATTTTCATGATTTTGAGCTAAGCATTCCATTTCTGGGAGGACTCCCAGAAAACTTGATCCCAAATCAACACACGGGGCAAGTCTTGTTCACGAAACCAACACAGGCCATAGCTCTTTTCTCCCCCACTGAGTCCGACCAGGACACTGTCCGCAGGTTCGGTTTCAACAAAGGAGACAGTCTATGCCCTCAAACTTACAGTGCACTACCTGTTGACAGGTTTTACGACACTGAAGGGGACTCACTGGAGCTCCCCAAAGAACAAGAACCCCTCTCAATTGCTTCACAGATTGACCAGGTGGTCGCCCAAGCCGACGCCCTGAAAACTGATGAAGAAAGGGACAAACTTCGCAAAGTTCTTCTAAAATATGAGAAATCATTCTCAACTGACTCGATGGATTGTGGGTTGACCACGCTCCACACAGTGAGCATCCCAACCCCGCCTAATGCTCCACCTGCATTTGTCAGACAATACAAGATTCCTCTGGCAGCACATCAACCTATCAGAGAAATCATTAATGACCTGTTAGAAAAAGGTATCATCCGATACTGTAACAGCACTTACTCTGCGCCTTTATGGCCGGTGTTAAAACCAAATGGTAAGTGGAGACTCACTATAGACTACAGAAAGCTAAACAAACAAGTTCCCTTATCCAGATGGCCTATGACGCAGCTCCAACAGGAACTGCCCAAGGTCACCAATGGTAAGTACTTTTCGACCCTCGACGTCGCCTCTGGTTTTTGGACCATCCCTGTGCGCACCGAGGACCAATACAAACTAGCTTTCACTTTTGGTGGCCGTCAATACACCTTTAACAGGTGTCCCTTTGGCTACGCTAACTCACCTGCAGAGTTCAACATCTTCTTGAACAGAGCATGTCCAGACGCCCACGAGCGTGGGACACTGATTTACGTGGACGATGTCCTTTTGAGGCAGCCAACACTGGACTCACATTTGGCTGAGATCGACCACGTTCTGAATCAACTAACAACTGCTGGTGCTAAGATATCACTGTCAAAATGCCAATGGTGCAGAACCAAGGTGGACTACGTTGGCCTACTTGTAGGTCCAGACGGAGTACAACCACAGCTGACTCGCACCCAAGGCCTCGACAATCTCAAAGTCCCCACCAATCTCAAAGAACTACAAAGTTTTCTGGGCGTGTGTAACTACTCGAACCAATTCATAGAAAACTATGCGGACCTTGCGAAACCACTGACTGAACTCCTTAAGAAAGACGTTCCATTTGTCTGGACTGACAAACAGCAGCAGGCAATGGACGCTCTTATAAACAGGATCAAGTCGGCCCCACTCACTGCCCTCTCTGCCTGCCTGGAGGAAATAAGGGCATGGATGAATCAGAACTTTCTTCAATTAAACTGCTCCAAGACTGAGGCCATAATGATTGGCACCCCTCACCAGATACAAACATCAACTTTAACAACAATCTCCTTCTCTGGTCAAGACATCCCCCTCTCCACCTCTGTTACAAATCTTGGAATAAAAATGGACTCTCATCTTACATTTGAAAATCACATTAAGCATCTGTTTAAAACTTGCTTCTTCCATCTTCGAAACATCTCCAGACTTCGCCCATCTCTGACTTTTTCCGATGCTGAGAAACTCGTCCATGCCTTTGTCTCCTCCAGGCTCGACTACTGCAACTCCCTGTTTATTGGAATCCCTGGCAAAAACCTTCAGAAACTTCAATATATTCAAAACAGTGCAGCAAGGATTTTATTGAGAGCTCGTAAATTTGAACATATTACACCCATTCTTCATAACCTCCATTGGCTTCCTGTCACCTACAGAATTCAATACAAAACTGCTCTCATTACACATCAATGCTTACATGGAACTTCACCTGACTATCTAAAGGACATTCTTGCACCATATTCATCCACCCGGTCTCTACGATCACAGAACAGTAATCTACTTCACATTCCACGAACCAAATTAAGGACCATGGGAGACAGGGCATTCTGTGTGGCTGCCCCCCGCCTATGGAACTCCCTCCCTGACTGCCTGAGAGCTCCACAGTCACTGGTTGACTTTAAAAGCGGTTTAAAGACTTTTCTTTTTAAGCAAGCCTATTCTGCCCCCGCATGATTTTATCTTTGATCTTGGTTGATAGTATTATTGATTTTACTTGATTTTATCACTTGCTTTATTTTTTTTATTTTTTTATTTTTTTAAGCAGGCCTATTCTGCCTCCACATGATTCTGTTTTTAATCTTAGTTAATACCATTATTGATTTTATTTGATTTTATCACTTGTTTTATTGTTGTAGCACTTTGAGATTTTTATTAATGAAAAGTGCGGTATAAATTGAATTTATTATTATTATTATTATTATGTTTAGTCTATCCAGACTACAACAAAGAGTTTTACTTGGAAGTGGGCTTCTCAGCTCATGCATAAGTGCAGGTCTGTACCAAATACACGACAGAGACAAACGTGTAGTAGCCTACGCCAGCAAAACGATGGCAGGCCCCGAGTTGAGATTCTCAGACTGTGAGAAAGCTTTACTGACCACAGTGTGGGCAGTTAAACATTTCTCCAGCTACATTGGTGGACAGAAAATCATTGTGGAAACACAACACCAGCCAGTGACTTTTCTTAACAGTGAACGCATCAGAGATGGTGTGGTGACAAACTCACGTGTTGCAACGTGGCTCATGGCGCTTCAAAGTTTTAACCTAGACATACGTTATGGTCAAAACAAGAAGTCACATCTGGGGACGGACTTGGCAATCTGCCAGAAGTGTACACAAGATGTACCAGCCACCCAGCCGCCGGTTGAGGTAAAACCCCCAGTAACTGAAGACCCGAATCACCACTTCTTTGATGACAATATCTGCAAAGATATGACAACATTGTACGTGGATGGATCTTCATTCCTCCGCGACAAAATCTGTAGGGCAGGTGTTGGAGGAGTTCTCCTCCAAGACCAAGAACAGATAACTTTCAGCTACAAATTAGGCTCTCAGACTTCTCAGTATGCTGAGATTGCAGGAATCCTAATAGCTCTCCAGATGGTAGTAGAACGCTCCATCAAGACGCTAGTCATCTGCACTGACTCTAACTATGCTCGTTTAAGTTTCGCTTGTCACCTCGCTGTGTGGAAACAGAATGGTTTCCTAACAAGCGACAGGAAGGTGGTGAAGCACAAAGAGCTTTTCATGGCATGTGATCACTTGGTGACATCACACGACTTACAGATCTACTGGAAGAAAGTTCCAGGACATTCTAGAGTCCCAGGCGATGACAAGCACTACAATGACATTGCAGATTCCTTAGCCAAAGAAGGAGCCGACGAAGGTCCTCTATGGTCCTTCGACCCCTCCTGGTTAATCAAGACTCTGTCAATACAACCTACAGTCAGGGTAATGGCAGTCACACGTGCACAGGCCGCAGCCAGACCTGCTGACAACGCAGTCTCTGTACGACCCGCACTGACTGACCCAGACATCATCCAACTACAGAAGTCGGATCCTGCTATCAACTCCATGATACTGTACCTGACTGATCCAGACAAAAACACTCCGTCTAAAGACGAACTGGATTCCGATCCAGACCTTAAAGTCCTTTACCAGCTGCGCAAACAGCTAAAACTAATCAAAGGCATCCTAACTTTCGCTCATGGACCAACGTCCTCACCTGTGTTCGTGGTTCCCCATGACCAAAGGGGGGTGATGTTAGTTCATGCCCATGATCTCCCGTCCGCAGGACACAAAGGAGATAAAGCCACGCTGACGGCATTAAAACAAATTGCCTATTGGCCTGGAATGAAAAAGGATGTCAAGGACTACATTGAAGGGTGCGTGGTCTGTGGCCAGTTTCAGCCAACCAGACCACTTCACAGAGCACCACTGCAAAGCAGAGGCATTGCATTCCCATGGTCTGACCTCCAGATCGACTGGGTTGGACCACTCACTAAGAGCTCTAGAGGAAATAAATATTTTCTCACGGTAACCTGTGCATTTACCAAATGGGTAGAATGCCTACCAGCTCCTAACGACACAGCACAAACCACTGCTATGTTGTTAATGAATCATATATTCTCAAGGTTTGGACTTCCCCTTCGGGTGAACTCAGACCAAGGTACACACTTCACAGGTGAAGTGATGAAAGAACTGTGGAAGACGCTAGGCGTCAAGGCCAACTTTCATGTCGGCTACCACCCACAGGCTTCAGGCCAAGTTGAGAGAGCAAACAGAACTGTGGTGAGTATTTTGAAGAAATACGTGGCTGCAAACCACAAGGACTGGGACGTGAAACTCCCTCTGGTCCTCATGGCCATAAGAGCCACTCCACACACATCAACTGGCATCTCTCCCTTCGAGATGATGACCGGTCGACAAATGACTCTCCCTCTACACCTGTTGTACCAACCAGGCGACGCCGCCATGGCGACAGCCTACACTACACAACAATACATGAAAGATTTGAATGTACACCTCAGAAACACTTTTGCTTTCGCCCAGAAAAACCTGGAAAAATCTGCTGAAGGACGCAAGGCGTACTACGACCAGAAGGCCTCTCACAATGAACTCCAGGTGGGAGACAGAGTCTGGTACTATACGTTCGCCCCAGCAACCGGGAAAGGAGGGTCCGAGACCGGAACTCTCGCCCGCAAACTAATGCCCAGGTGGACTGGACCTCATCTGATAACAGACAAAGTGTCCTCAGTCGTCTACGAAATCAAAATCAGCAAAGGCCGCAAAGAGCCAATTGCTAAATGGGTACATCGAAATCAGATCAAACCTTACAAGGCGTTCAATGACTCCACAAAAGACAAAGATCTCACAAACTCACCGACTTCATGGGATAATAAGGTCGTACAAACACAAGTTAGTAAATAAACTAATCAGGTTTAAACTACCGTATTTCCACCCTATAAGTCGCATTGTCCAATTTGAACTTAGAAACGCTAAGCCTAAAACCCACAACAAAAAACTAACCTTAACAACCGTTTAAATCCACGAGATTTAATTTGACCTCGGTCATAAAGTTGAGACCTGTTTTTCTTGTGTGTTGCACTTTGGAATCTGACGACAAGAGTGTGTCGAAGCAGTGAAACGTTGTTTCCTTGTTGTTTAGTCATTACTGTTGTCATTAGTTGAGATATTGTTTGGTTCTGAACACTCCCAGCCAAAAAGGTTTTGTATTAACATTGGTTAATGAATGATATGGATTTAACTATGCCAACATGCAGTTCGTTTTGTTAAATCTCAATCGTCGAAGAGTCAATGTAGTTTAAAGCTACTCAAGGTACCATAAACTACACTGGTCTCACAATTTCTAAATTGAACCGATTCGATCGTTTCTATTCTAGATTATCTATTCATTTTGATGAGTCTCGCCATAGACTTCAAAATTTATTAGGAATACCAAATCCTACGTCGTTCGTCTAAAAGACAACAGACATTTAGATCAAACTATATTTCATTTTTCTATTTTAGTTTAACCTAAACTAAGTACCGTATTCACCGGAGGAAAATACGCTCTGGTGTTTTGGACGCTTTGTCCAATTATTAACAATAAACAAGAAAAAAACGTACACAATACGCCCCGGTGTTTAATACGCGTCATCACCACGCGACGCGTCAGCGCCTCATTTGCCCTAATCAAGATGGCGGCGACAGAAGCAAGCGAGTACGAAGATCTTCACAAGGAAACACGGTAAAACAATTATTTCTTTGCGAGAAAAAAAATATTTCTTAGCTGACTTCATAGCAGACGGGCTCCTGAGCTTAACGAAATGTTCAAATCAGCTGGATTTAAAAAAAAAGTTCGCTGACTTTTATGCAGGCGCCAGGCGGGTCAAACCGGACGCTTTGTTTCTTTAAATTTAGCTAAATAAACGCTTAAAAATATATTTCTTACCTCACTATAGCAGACGGGCTCCTGAGCTGAACCAAATGTGAAATCAGCTGGATTTAAAAATCCGCGGTGTGGTTTATGAGTGGTATCTTGCAAACAAAAACAGCTACATCCACAGCAGGGAGCGGGCAGCGACAGTCATCAGTCCGACCAAAGGAGGCTTTTTTCGGACACAGCAAGTAGAAACTTCTGGAAGTGGCCCCTCTTCCTCTTCACTCTCTGAGTCCTCTGCTGGCTGCTGCCTACAGCGCCCGTATAGCGGCCGAAACTGGTACTGCACCATTTTCGCCAAAAATGAAAAACGAAGAATCAGAGCGAAAAATGAGTCTAAAAATATGGGAAAAAATCCATAAATAATACTCTTCTGTGTTTAATACGCTGGACATTCAAATGAGCAAAAATACTGCGTATTATAGACCGGTTTTTACGGTAATGAATGGAGGAATAGTTTGGAATTAGAGGCCTTCGTTACAGAAGCCCTCCAAAATTTTATAGGTATAGATCCCTATATCTAATTTTACAGAATTGATCCACCCCTTAATTGGTAATTGTAGCTGATCTAAATCATGATAGCTTACACACCAGGTGCATATAGGTAGGGCCTAATGTAAAATCCCAATCATAAGCCCACCTAAAAACCCACATAATTGCATGACACATAGAACCAGAGTGGCACTGACTGGAAGCCAACCAGCCAACAACCTTCGATGTGGGGACCTGCAGCTCCAACGCTTGGTCTTCAACCTTCATCCAAGGGTCGCCTCCTCTGCGTCAATCGAGGGATCCCCTCTACATGCTGATTATAAAAACAATTGTTGCTGATGAAATCACCAACTCTAATCGTTGTGGAATTACCGCTGTGGATTATAAGACTTTGCTTTCCAAGGGATCACAGACTTTGTTTTCCAAGAGTTAACAGACTCAGTTTTCCAAGGGATTAAAAGCTTTTCGCAATGGGATTACCTCCGAACAGTATGGAATTTCCAAAAACTTTATGGGATTATAATTTTTGATTTTTCTTTTCCACTTGCTGGATTACTTCAAGATCAAAGACAGTTCAAGGTTTCCTTTCGTGTTGGACCCCATCCCCAAGGACTGGCGATGGCTTCCAAAAGGGGGGAGATGTAGTGGACCTACCCAGGGTCAAACTAAGGTTTTTGAACTGTCCAGTGATGACCTTTACTGACCTCTCAGTAAAGCAAGACATTTACTACAAATTATTCCATTAGTTGTAATCTGAGAACATAGTCACCAAAAGAGACTATTTCTATCTTTGATTTTATTCTAATGTAATCAAAAGAATAACTTTTGTCATTTTCATGATATATGTTATATGCTGTTATTCTTTTAATATGGAGTATTACTGTGTTACTTGATCATATAAGGGTGTCAAAGTTCAGATAAAAGGTCAAACTGACTTACACAGAAGTTGTTTTTGTTGAGTTTCAGCTAAAACTCTAACTAGCGTCTGAAAGTCTTCTCCCTCAGATACTTTTCCTAAACAATTTCCCTCTGCTGAATTTCACCTTGAATCGTGATAACAAGTGAACTGCTCGACTGGTTCTCTTTTGGACCAATGGGAAAGTGACAACTCCTCTCATCTCAGATCTTCTACTAAGGGTCTAAGTTTTTCCTAAAACAGTGAGTTCCTGTGAGGAAGGAGAGATGTGAACTTGCTCTTCAAGCTGTGGGACGTTTGGTCAAAAGCTAAGGGCCTTCGTTCTCCAGTAAAGGCTGATAACATGCTTGTTATTGGTCCACTTAGAACCGAGCGTACCAGCTCAGAACTTGAATTAAATTCCTTTCTGGAATAAGTTATCTTGAAGTCAACTAGTAGCTGACATATTTTCTGATGATCAACGCAGATCCCAGGAGACATTGAAACGTATACGAGAACCGGCTCGGACGTGCTGGACCTGCAACGATTCTGTACGCCTGAAAGGCTGGTGTCATCTCTTTATCAGACTCGTCGTCAAAGGTAAAGAGCTGTTTACAAACGTACCTGGATTTCAGCAGAAATCTGATGGGAAGTGTCACTTCTGGTAACATGCTCAAGACAATTTCCTTTAAACCATCTCTCCTCCTATTTCCTTATCCCTCTCAATCTATCTGGTAACTATTTTTAAGCTAAGACTGAGCCACAGACTAAGTATAATGACATCCTGTATTTATGTCTGTTGTTACAATTTAAATGTGCTGACGTATTAAATTGAAAGAAAGTGAAATCATGTCAATCAAGTGTAATGGTGTTAATTTAGTTGATTTATTCTAAATAAATGGTAGTGTCTTTGGCACACCAAACTAAGTTAACGTGTCCATTGTCACTCTATGGCTTCTGTTTTACTTATCCATCATAAAGATCACAGAAATATTGGGTAAACGGAAAAAGAAAAGAATCCGTGAAATTACTATTCAATCTGAATAAGTAAATTAATTAAGGTAAAGAGGTCAGTATTAATATTGACCTCTCCTAA
>JBBPBX010084906.1:0-15202 GCA_038048925.1 Garcialebias charrua
TTGGTGATTGTGTCCAGAGCTGCTCCCGCGGACTCGTGTGTCGGCTCCTGCCCGACCGCGTACGCCAAAAAAGCAATGTTATTTGTGGCCGCCCCCACCTGCGCTGAGCACTTGTGGATGCGGTCCTGCATTTTGGTGGAAAACTGGTCCGCCGCCGACGGCGGTGTAACAGCTGTACCCACGTGTTTTGCTGGTTTGACTCCAAACACGCCGGACAAGCTGGGCTCCAGCGGCGGCACCGGGGGGAAGATCTGGTCTGTCAGCCCCTGGACCTTCGTCGCTGGGATGAAAGACAGGACAGGAGCTCTGTTCTTCAGCGGCTCGCTGGCCTGTGCTTGCAACAGGTTTATGATTTCCGGGACGCAGGGCCAGATGTTCTGCGCCTCGCTCCCTGACTTGGCGGCGAATCTTCCCGCCAGGCGTGAGGAGGACTGTGGCGTGGTACCTTCAGGGACCTCCATGTCCCACGCGCCAGCCGCCCACCTGATCAGTCCGGGCAGAGCGCTGTTCAGAGACACCTGCTCGTCCTGCTCGTCTGTGTCGGGCTGCTCCTGTCCTGGGTCCCCAGGGGATGGCGCTCGGCTGCTGCCTGGTGTCTCGTCCTGAGGCTGGAGGGGCACTTGGGGTGGGCACGCCGGGCCCTGCACGTAGGTCGTGGCGGCCGCTCCTGCGGGCACGACTGCTCCCACGGTGGAGGGTATGGCCGGCACCGCGCCTCCCACGGGAGATGGCGGGACGCGGTGGCTAGTCGTCTCCGGCAGGCGGAGAAAAGGCGACGCCGGGTCTGACTCTTCGGGAGAGTACAGGCCGGGCGCGCTAGCTACCCCCGAGGACCCGTAGTCAGCCAGCTGCTCGAAGCAGAGGCCGAGTGGGGCGTCCTCCATCGGTTGCAAACCTACTTCCGTCGGAGGGAAGAGGCTGAACCGACGCTGCCTTTCCTCCATTGGCAGAAACATGCAGGCTCGACAGGTGAGGTTCTGGACCATGGCCTGTCGAGCGTGGTTGGGTCCGAGGCAGGACTCGCAGAACGGGTGTTTGTCTCCCTTCTGGATGTACCCGCCAATACATCCCGTGCAACACTTGAAGGGTTGAGGGGGATCCATCGTGATCTTCTTAACTTCTTTTGTAGAGTCTTCAGTTGGTGAAAAAATGTTGGGAGCAGTTCCTCGGTCGACAGGGGTTCTTATGGACCGAGGGCGTGGGCCCACAGCAGATGGGCGTGGACTAGAAGTTTTCAATGTTGGTGCAAAGCACAGGGTAAACCCAAAAGGCGTGGCTTAAAGGGCTACGCCCACAGGAAATAGAACACCATGTTGTCTGTATGGAGTCCTGTGTAAACTGAAGCATTCAAAATGGAGGTGTGAACGCTATGCATTCTGGGAGGGGA
Organism: Garcialebias charrua; assembly: GCA_038048925.1. Classification (NCBI taxonomy): domain Eukaryota; kingdom Metazoa; phylum Chordata; class Actinopteri; order Cyprinodontiformes; family Rivulidae; genus Garcialebias; species Garcialebias charrua. Next base: position 1,388 of record JBBPBX010084906.1, read on the forward strand.
GCAGGGGCCCCCAGTGGCCCCTGTTGATTGGATGTGAAGGGCCTTCCCCCTCAGAGCTAGCAAACAGGTTTTGTACAGAGAACAAAATGGTGGTCAGAAGCCCCAATGCCTTCTGGGTAGTGAGTCCAAATACATGTAAACAAACTACAGGAAGTGGCTTTTCTTGTGTGTACATAGGAAGACAAGTAAAATGGTGGTCAGAAGTCCCAATGGCTTCTGGGAAATGAGTCCAAACATATGTAATACAGACTACAGGAAGTGTTTTTGCTTTTGTCAAAACCCAGGAAGTGTTCCTTCTTTTGTCAAAAAACAAAGTAACGTTAGAATAATATTATTACAAAGGTGTAAAAGTAAAAACATTGAAAACTAGAACAAGGAAAACGTTTTTTGTATAATCCTTCTGGAGGAATATAGTAAAAATTAATCTTTAATGAAAATTAGTCTTTAATGCAGTAAAACTAGTCCATAAAATAATGTAAAAAAGATAAAAGATAATGAAATTTAATAAAATTCAGAACCAAAACAGAGGAATACGTTTCTAGTATACCAATCTTGGGGAGTACTGATAATAGTTATTTTTATTAAACAGTCTTTAGTAGAATTGTAAAGGACAAAAGGAAAAAATAATGTATAAAACCAAGGTACAGTGTTTTGTATCAACCTTTGTTCTTTTTTGGAGGCAAATTGAGGAGGTAACTTGATTTTGGTCAGAATTCAAACCATGTAAGTTATATTCATGTGGAAAAGGAAGTTTTCTAAGTTCTTGTACAGGAAAGTAAGTAAAACCTAGCGGTGGAACTAGGTCGGTCCAGGCAGAGGAACTGGCGGGATTAGAACAGGTAAGTAGGAGGTAATATTCCCAGAAGGAATAGAACCCAGGCACACTCCGTCCTGTCTGGGGGCCCGGAACCACATAAGGTAAACAAGATAAAATAAAATAAATAAAATAAAATAAAACACAGAGCCCGGGGGGCAAGTGGAGGAACTGGCGGGATACGGTTAAGTTATGCATATTCCCCATTCGAAAGAACAGAGGAGAGGCACACTCCGTCCCACCTGCCACCAGGAACTGTGTAAAACAGAGTTGAAAGGAGGTACCCTAGGATTAGGTTTAGGAGTTAAGTTAGGTTTAGGAGTTAAGTTTTGTTTTGGACTTCTCCCCTAGGGTTAGGTTTAGGCAAGGTGGGGATGGTTAAGGTTAGGGTTGCGGTAAGGTTAGGTGTCGTTTGGTTGTTTTAGGTGCTCCTAGGGTTAGGTTTAGAGTAGGTCTAGTTGGAGTTATGAGAAGAGATATGGTAGAGACAAGTTACAGAGCCATACTGCACCCACCATCAGTCTTTGTTTTTGGGTCCAGTAGGAATTATGTTCTAGAACCGTGGCAATAATGGACTCTGGCCCATGGGAGGAAAAATGTAAACATAATGCATCAGTGCATTTCCCTAGGGTTAGGTTTAGAGTAGGTCTAGTTGGAGTTATGAGAAGAGATATGGTAGAGACAAGTTACAGAGCCATACCGCACCCGCCATCAGTCTTTGTTTTTGGGTCCAGTAGGAATTATGTTCTAGAACCGTGGCAATAATGGACTCTGGCCCATGGGAGGAAAAATGTAAACATAATGCATCAGTGCATTTCCCTGGTGTTTTTGAGGTGAATTTAAGTTTGCATAACCTAGAGATTAGGGGGGTCTCGGATGCGCCTAGGAATTGGGCTTTACATCGTCTGCAGGTAATTAGAAAGATGCAGTTCTTCGATCTAATGTTTCCGGATGGGTCGGTGGTAAAGACTTGTTTGGTTTTACAGTTTTGAACAAATCTCCGCTGTTTGAAGTTCCGACGGATTGGTGGTTTGGGGTTAGTTGAAATTCTTGGGAGTTTGGCGTGCACTAGGAGGTCCTTGAGGTTTTGTTGTCGTTTGTAAGCGGTAATGATCTTGTAGTTACCGAAGTGGGGATTGGTCTCTGCAAATGTATTAAAATTGTGTTTAATGTTCTGTACGAGGGTACGGGCCGGGGCCGTGTAGTTAGTCACTACTGGTATTAGGGGATCGGTGGTCCTTTGTTTAGGTTCTAGGAAAGATTTGGCACATCTCCGGAGGAGTGTCCATGAATACCCCCTGTTATGTAGTGCTGCAAATAACAATTTTTTTTGCCTGTACAAAATCAGAGGACTGTGTACAGATCCTATGAAACCGTAGTAGCTGAGATTTAACTAAGCCAGAAAAGGTGTGATTTGGGTGGTGGCTAGTTTTATGTAGAAGTGAGTGGGTGTCCGTTGTTTTAAAAAATACTTTAATATCTAGTTTGTGGGACGTATTGAAGTTGTCACCTTTATAGGTGGTGGTGTCTAAGAAGTCTACTGAGGAGACACTTTTGGTGGCTTTAAGTTTTATAGACTTGTTAAAATTATTCAGTGTGTTCACGAAGATTTCAAAGTCGTTTAACCCAAAAGGCCAAACTCCCCACACATCATCCAAGTAGCGGAAGTAGTGAAGGGGCTTTTTTGTACAAGAAGCGAGTGCGCCTGCCTCCCACTCTGCCATAAAAATATTTGCATATGACGGTGCAAACTTCTTCCCCATGGCTGTACCTTTCACCTGGAGAAAGAAATCATTGTTGAATTCAAAGTCATTCCGGTTTAGATTTAAATCTAGAAGGTGTAGAAGTTCCCTATCGGGTCTATTGATGTCCGGGTTGTTTAAGAATGCTCTTTTTATGGATGAAATACCTTCCGGAATATTAATGTTAGTATACAGACTTTCGACGTCCATAGTAAAAATTGTGGAGTCGGGTGGAATGGTGATGGAAGTGATTTTGTGGCAAAAGTCATAGGTGTCTTTGATATAACTCGGATGGCCAGTGGATAGTGGGTGGAGGAAATATTCTAAATATTCGGCCGTTTGGTACATTTCACTACCGCAGTCCGAGACGATGGGACGACCGGGGGGTATCGTGCCTGTTTGAAACCATTTTTCTTTTTCTTTGTGGATTTTTGGGAGCAGATAGAATTTTCTGGCTCTGGGCACATCCGAGCCCAAAAGGTGTTGTTGTTGTTTGTACGTGATGTCCCCGTTGTCATAAAGGCACTCAATTATGTGTTTTACTTGCGGAACGGTGTCGGGATAAATAGGTTCATTTAGTTTTATGTAGTAGTTTGTATCGTTGAGTTGTCTGTACCCCTCCCAAATGTATTGTTCCCTGTCCATAATAACAACTGCTGAGCCTTTATCTGCCGGTTTAATGACTATGTCCTTATTTTTGGTTAATTCTAAAAGAGCTTGAGATTCAGTCTTAGAAAGGTTTGGTACATTTCTGGAAATTTTAAAAGTATTGTCAAACTGGTACAAGTCTTTAGCAATAAGTTGTCTTAGTTTAAGTGGTATACTGGACATTGCAGGGGACCATGTGGACGGTGGTAAGAAGGGCACCGGTTTAATTCTGGATGGTTTTTAAAAAAATGAGCTAATTTGAGGCGTCTGGTTCATACCCATAGTGCACAGGAGGGGCCCAGCAATGTGATTAACCTTTCAACATCTTTTTCTCTTTCAAATGACCAGTTTAAAGTTTTGAATAGGGGCCTAACATTTACACTTTCAGATCCAAACAATGTTTCACAGGACAACTATCTCGGGGCACGTTATGAAGTACAAAGGTACCACAGACGCCTCAAATTAGCTCATTTTTTTAAAATAAGCGTGTCAACTTGGGTAAAACAGAGCAATCGGTCTTATTTTACCATGCCATTATTTTGAAATTCCACATCAGATCTGGATGACACTTGCTGTGAGTCTTCTGGAGGAGTCCCTGTGTCAGCCTGAAGTGAAAGCAGTCAGTAATAACAAAGGGTTTCCCAGCAATAAGCAAGTCAACTTGGGTAAAACAGAGCAATCGGTCTTATTTTACCATAACATTATTTTGAAATTCCACATCAGATCTGGATGACACTTGCTGTGAGTCTTTTGGAGGAGTCCCTGTGTCAGCCTGAAGTGAAAGCAGTCAGTAATAACAAAGGGTTTCCCAGCAATAAGCAAGTCAACTTGGGTAAAACAGAGCAATCGGTCTTATTTTACCATGCCATTATTTTGAAATTCCACATCAGATCTGGATGACACTTGCTGTGAGTCTTCTGGAGGAGTCCCTGTGTCAGCCTGAAGTGAAAGCAGTCAGTAATAACAAAGGGTTTCCCAGCAATAAGCGTGTCAACTTGGGTAAAACAGAGCAATCGGTCTTATTTTACCATAACATTATTTTGAAATTCCACATCAGATCTGGATGACACTTGCTGTGAGTCTTCTGGAGGAGTCCCTGTGTCAGCCTGAAGTGAAAGCAGTCAGTAATAACAAAGGGTTTCCCAGCAATAAGCAAGTCAACTTGGGTAAAACAGAGCAATCGGTCTTATTTTACCATAACATTATTTTGAAATTCCACATCAGATCTGGATGACACTTGCTGTGAGTCTTTTGGAGGAGTCCCTGTGTCAGCCTGAAGTGAAAGCAGTCAGTAATAACAAAGGGTTTCCCAGCAATAAGCAAGTCAACTTGGGTAAAACAGAGCAATCGGTCTTATTTTACCATGCCATTATTTTGAAATTCCACATCAGATCTGGATGACACTTGCTGTGAGTCTTTTGGAGGAGTCCCTGTGTCAGCCTGAAGTGAAAGCAGTCAGTAATAACAAAGGGTTTCCCAGCAATAAGCAAGTCAACTTGGGTAAAACAGAGCAATCGGTCTTATTTTACCATAACATTATTTTGAAATTCCACATCAGATCTGGATGACACTTGCTGTGAGTCTTCTGGAGGAGTCCCTGTGTCAGCCTGAAGTGAAAGCAGTCAGTAATAACAAAGGGTTTCCCAGCAATAAGCGTGTCAACTTGGGTAAAACAGAGCAATCGGTCTTATTTTACCATGCCATTATTTTGAAATTCCACATCAGATCTGGATGACACTTGCTGTGAGTCTTCTGGAGGAGTCCCTGTGTCAGCCTGAAGTGAAAGCAGTCAGTAATAACAAAGGGTTTCTCAGCAATAAGCAAGTCAACTTGGGTAAAACAGAGCAATCGGTCTTATTTTACCATGCCATTATTTTGAAATTCCACATCAGATCTGGATGACACTTGCTGTGAGTCTTCTGGAGGAGTCCCTGTGTCAGCCTGAAGTGAAAGCAGTCAGTAATAACAAAGGGTTTCCCAGCAATAAGCAAGTCAACTTGGGTAAAACAGAGCAATCGGTCTTATTTTACCATAACATTATTTTGAAATTCCACATCAGATCTGGATGACACTTGCTGTGAGTCTTTTGGAGGAGTCCCTGTGTCAGCCTGAAGTGAAAGCAGTCAGTAATAACAAAGGGTTTCCCAGCAATAAGCAAGTCAACTTGGGTAAAACAGAGCAATCGGTCTTATTTTACCATGCCATTATTTTGAAATTCCACATCAGATCTGGATGACACTTGCTGTGAGTCTTTTGGAGGAGTCCCTGTGTCAGCCTGAAGTGAAAGCAGTCAGTAATAACAAAGGGTTTCCCAGCAATAAGCAAGTCAACTTGGGTAAAACAGAGCAATCGGTCTTATTTTACCATAACATTATTTTGAAATTCCACATCAGATCTGGATGACACTTGCTGTGAGTCTTTTGGAGGAGTCCCTGTGTCAGCCTGAAGTGAAAGCAGTCAGTAATAACAAAGGGTTTCTTAGCAATAAGCAAGTCAACTTGGGTAAAACAGAGCAATCGGTCTTATTTTACCATGCCATTATTTTGAAATTCCACATCAGATCTGGATGACACTTGCTGTGAGTCTTTTGGAGGAGTCCCTGTGTCAGCCTGAAGTGAAAGCAGTCAGTAATAACAAAGGGTTTCTTAGCAATAAGCAAGTCAACTTGGGTAAAACAGAGCAATCGGTCTTATTTTACCTTAACATTATTTTGAAATTCCACATCAGATCTGGATGACACTTGCTGTGAGTCTTTTGGAGGAGTCCCTGTGTCAGCCTGAAGTGAAAGCAGTCAGTAATAACAAAGGGTTTCCCAGCAATAAGCAAGTCAACTTGGGTAAAACAGAGCAATCGGTCTTATTTTACCATGCCATTATTTTGAAATTCCACATCAGATCTGGATGACACTTGCTGTGAGTCTTTTGGAGGAGTCCCTGTGTCAGCCTGAAGTGAAAGCAGTCAGTAATAACAAAGGGTTTCTCAGCAATAAGCAAGTCAACTTGGGTAAAACAGAGCAATCGGTCTTATTTTACCATGCCATTATTTTGAAATTCCACATCAGATCTGGATGACACTTGCTGTGAGTCTTTTGGAGGAGTCCCTGTGTCAGCCTGAAGTGAAAGCAGTCAGTAATAACAAAGGGTTTCCCAGCAATAAGCAAGTCAACTTGGGTAAAACAGAGCAATCGGTCTTATTTTACCATGCCATTATTTTGAAATTCCACATCAGATCTGGATGACACTTGCTGTGAGTCTTTTGGAGGAGTCCCTGTGTCAGCCTGAAGTGAAAGCAGTCAGTAATAACAAAGGGTTTCTTAGCAATAAGCAAGTCAACTTGGGTAAAACAGAGCAATCGGTCTTATTTTACCATGCCAAAAACGCTGTCAAACTTAAAAAGTCCTTCAGATTGCTGATCCATAAACAAATCTATGATGTTTGATAAAATAAACAACAACAAAAAAAATTGTAGACCTTTTACTCACTGTGCCTGGGGTGGGCTGAACAAAAATAATAATAATTGTAGACCTTTTACTCACTGTGCCTGGGGTGGGCTGGATGGGTGGATGGGGATTTATTTATTTATTTAATTATTTACTTACTACGAACAGATATAAAATACATTTTAAAATGAATAAAATGCTGTCAAACTTAAAAAGTCCTTCTTTATTTATTTAATTATTTACTACCAACAGATATAAAATACATTTTAAAATGAATAAAACGCTGTCAAACTTAAAAAGTCCTTCTTTATGCTGTCAAACTTAAAAAGTCCTCCTTTATTTATTTTAATATTTACTACCAACAGATATAAAATACATTTTAAAATTAAATAAAACGCTGTCAAACAAAAGTCCTTCAGATTGCTGCACTGTATGTCTGGGTACCTGGCTTTTATTTTGAAAGCCACTCGGAAAGTTGCGCACCGTAATGCCTGATGCAGATGCGCACAGCAAAATCGGGGGAGTGCTAGCATTACTACCATTTCCGAAGAGGGTGCTGGCGTTACTGCAGTAGAGGGTGCTGGCGTTACTGCAGTCCTACACGTGAGTCTCTGATACTGTTATAACGCTTCTGTCCAGCAGGGGGCAGCAGCGGAAAACAGATTTAAGCACTTCCGGGTCACTTCTTCTTCTACGTTGTAAATAAACCGCCGCCTCGTGACCCTGCTCTGAGTAAACACACAGACATAAACACATTTTGTCATCTTTTTGTTCATCCCGGAACAGTTTAACCTTCCGCGGTCATGTTCCTCCGGACCGCCGCGCGAAGCTGCGGGACTCTTCTGACCGCTCTGCGCTGCCTTCCCGCCGGCTACGCCTCCTCCAGAGGAGCCGCTGCCTACATCCAGGGCCAGAGCCCCGAACCTCGAATCCGGGAGTACTTCTACTACCTGGACCATCAAGGACAGGTGAGGCTTTAAACACACAGGTCAAATATATGTGCGTGCATTCATGCGTTAAATAGTGTGCGTGCTGTGTTTTTCTGCAGCTTTTCCTCGATGACACTAAAGTGAAAAACTTTGTGACCTGCTTCAAAGGTAAAATGTTTTTTTAATTAAATTTTTTTTAATTAAAGCTTTTATTCATTTTCCATATTAAAAAACAACATAAAAGATAATGGAAAAAACCATTTCATAAATATGTGGGAAAAAAATCAAAATACATAAAATAAAAGGTGGCAGAAAGAAGAAAAAAATCTTATTTTGTACTGCAAAATCGGGGGAGTGCTAGCATTACTACCATTTCCGAAGAGGGTGCTGGCGTTACTGCAGTTATTTAGTCTGCTTTTATTTCTTAAAAAAAAAAAAAAAAAAAAACAATTTACAAACAATCAATCATGTTTTATTTTATTTTCCTCACACTGATAAAACTGCTGAAACATTTTAGAGCCAAACTTCAGCTCATGAACACACCATACTCAATTTATGGAAAATAAAAACAAACAAAAACAACAAATCAGTGGGATGTGTACAATTAAAACAATCAGCACAGGTCAAATGATAAATTTAACAAATCTACAGTAAAACTATTAATTAATTAAAGACCGTGTAAAGTGAATTTCAACATTTTCTTAAATAAACATTATAAATGTGATAATTGTAATCTTGTAAATGAGTAAAAAGTCTCAAAATAGTAGCTCAATTAATTTTGGAGTTATAGATGAAACTGTGTATGAAGACATGCTTGTTTCAGGATTTTTTAGGCGTGGTTTAAACGTGACCGCGTTTCGTCACGCGGTCCTCATTAGTATAGCACTACCCCCTGCTGCTCCAGTCATATAAATTGTTCTTCGCATGGGTGGAGCCGTTCACTCGCGAATCGCAGATAGCATCAGATAGCAATAGCATGGATATTTTGTTCATCGTTAGCTAGCTAATCAATTATGCCTCGTTCCTGCATCTTCCCTGGATGTCGCAATGGTCAGGGCACCCACATTGAGACGCAGGAGGGAGTCAGAACAAACCCAGGCTGCTGCTGGAGCGGCCACCTGCAGCTCCGCGCCGCGCGTGTGTGTGTGTGTGTGTGTGTGCGTTGAGCTCCTGCCACGCGCGCCGTGAAACGCAGTGACTCGCTGACACAGATGAGATAACTTAGTTATCAACGTGATTACTCTTTATTTTTATCACCAACACAGACATGCGATGTGACCGGGTCGGACCGGGTGCAGCGAGTCCGCTGCTCATCTTCTAAAATAGCGCTTATTATTAAACACATAACATCGGAGTTATGAAGTATCTTTGTGTCCTCAACTTTAAAAACAAAACCAGAGTTGTTAGTGCACTAAAAACAGCGTAACTCTTGGAAAAAGGAGCTACTGGCAGCCAGAACTTAGATAAAAACGGAGGAGGTGGATCTCTGCTGTCTGCCTCGCTCAGCTCAGCTCAGCAGAACTGCGCTGAAACCACTCCCTGCACTGACACGCCCCCACAGTTTCAGAGCAAGGGAAAATAATGTATTTTCATGATTTTTGACACTTAATTTTATAAGGAAAACAATGTTTTTAATCAGTCAGATTTATATGGGTGATTAATAACACATATTTATGCCATGTGACAAACTAAAAACACACATTTAATTTCACTTTACACGGTCTTTAATCAGTACAACTTTAGCTAAATGATAGAGTGAAAATATACTTATAGATTTAACTTATTACCTACACACCTGTCTACCTTTTTAACTACCCACCTGTCTGCCTTACTACCTGTCCAACTATTTACATACCGACATGTCTTACTGACTACACACTTGATTTGTTGATCCATCTGAGACATGCAGAAAGTCTGGTAGCATTATGACAATCAGTAAACCAATAAATAAATTGTATCAAATCAAAAATAATCTTCATCATTACACTAACCACAATAAACAAGAACTCGTTGAAATATTTTTTAAAAATAAAGCATTAAACACATTAATAAATTCAATATATAGGACTAATTAAATAAACACTAAAAATCTAAACATTTTAAATTGACTAAAAGTCTGTCCTTTAAATTGTATAATTGTGTCATTATAATATAGATATTTAACAATATCTGTCTAATATCTATCTATATAGATCTATCTATTTCTAGATATGTATTCGATTCTATCATGATAATATCTGCGTAATAAAACATAATAAATATTGTGTCATGAACTGGTTAAAATTTAATTTGGCCTAATTATTCTGTGCAGTCTTTTTATCACATCATACTCTTATTTCTCTCGTTTGTTTCCTCTCCAGCAGCCTGTTGAAACATCTGGTCCCTGCAGATGTTTTTCAGGTCCCTCCATTTAGCAGACGCGTCTCTGATTGTTTACCGTCCATGTTCGTTTATTTTTTCCAGACAAACACTTCCTGGTTTTCTTCTTCAGCCGCCTGCGCTCCAATCAGAGCGGGCGTTACGAGGACTTCCCCTTCCTGTCTCTGTGCGGCAGAGAGAGGAACTTCCTGCGCTGCGACGACAGACCCGTGGTCTTCACCCACCGGCTGCAGAGCCCCGCGGGCCCCCAGGGGCTCGCTGGAGAAAAGGACATGCTGTCGTACTGCGGCGGCGCGGAGATGCTCGCCGTGCTTTTCCGACCGGAGGCGCTGTTCATGCATCCCACCAGCGGGCGGGTCTATCACCCCTGCCCGGAGATTGTCGGGGGGGTCGGCCTGGTCCGTTCGGCTCTGGCCATCGAGCTCAGTCCGTTCTTCGTTTACCCACCAGAGAGCAGCCAATCAGGACAGCCCACACATTTTGTCTGGAGAGGAGAGACGCTCGCACTGACCAATGAGCTGGCCCGATGCTTCCGGGCAGCAGAGGGCGGCAGGTGAAAAGTCAGAAATAAGAAATATTCTGAAATATGTTTTTTTTATTTAATTCACGTCCCGTTACAGGTTCTGAAGATGGTGAACAACAGGTGGTCAGAACAGGACGAAATGAAACGTTTTAAAACGAGTCGGACCTTTTGTTTTGGGCTGGAGCGATGACGTCTGCATTGATGAACTTTAACGAACCCACAACGATGATCTGTTGTTCAAAAATAAACCCGCTCGCTCCGGAGGAGTTTTAGAAATGCTTGAAACTGTAAAGATGATCAGTGACATTTAAATTGATCCCGCTTGTGGTGATTTGAAGATTGTACCTGGAAGAGTCTGATGGAGTTTGCTTAAAGGTATTGTCAGAGAGTCAGAGTCAGAGAGTCTTTATTGTCATTTGCACCGCGTGTGGTACATGTGATGAAAACGAGATTATGTACACAGGGTCCCAGTTACATCCAACAACAAAATGTAAGAGAAAAACAGTAATAACATCTAGGATATAACTAAGAAAAACATCCAACTAGTAATACACTAAGCACTAATGTAATAGAAAAACATCATTACAAACAGCAGCACGAACATGAGTCTTTATGAGCAGATGGTCACAGATGAACACAGCAACAAGAAAACAGATCAGCATGATGTGATATTTTGGAGTGATTTTTATTATTTATTCATATTGTGACATGATGTTGAAACTATGCATAAAGTGGCACAACATATATACCGTATGTTGTATCATTCAACTATATGTTCGTTTTTACAAGCAAAATTTGATTTGATGTTTATTTATTCATTTTAAAAGAACAATACAAGACAGTTTCATCAGATACAAGAATACAAGTAGGATAAAATGAAGGGAGCAGAAAGAAGATGAAATCTTATTATATCTGCCCCTTATTTCACAGTTTGTTCAACCAATGATAACCTTCAAACTACATCACAAAATGAATAATTCTACTTAATAATTCTACTTACTTAGGTTCATTACATTGCGTCATAAAAATGTGTTGGCGTTTGACCCCTCCTTTCTCATGCGCGTAGCCAGGTGGGGTTCGAACGAACCGCCCACTTTGCTATGAAGTCCCGCCTAGGGATTTTATGAGGGGGGGTTCGTTTAAAGGTAAAGTTGACCTGGAAAAACACAAACTACTTTTTTTTTTTTTAATCCAATAAAAGATAAAGGTAAAATAAGTTCAACCAAGTGAGGTTCGAACCCGAGTCGAGAAAAGGTTTGGAGCGGCAACCCGACGCGTTTCCAGTGAACCACCGAGGCGTGTTGCTCTTTCAAGGTCCACTTTTGCTTTAAACGAACCGCCCCTCATAAAATCCTGGCTACGCCCATGTTTCTCCACCCGGAAACTGCGACGCACTGCAGAGTTACGTCATTAAAACTATTTTATAAAAAATACTTTTATATATTAATTATTCAAAATCTGTGTACAAAAAAAATCAAAGCTTAGTAGCTCCTCTTTCTAAAGATGTCTGTGTTTTAGCATATTGTCACAATACCTTTAAAACATATAAATATAATTTTGTTTGTAAAATAAATCAAAGTATTTATCTAGAACTCTGATTCTCGCCCAGTCCTCGACGCCCTGGTCTCTAAAGGTGCTTCCTGCAGGTCCCTGTTCCTGGCTGGACCCTCGACCTGTGCTCCAAACAAACCTTTACAGGTGGTCCCAGTAAAGGTTTAGCCACTTGTTCAGAACCATATAGCCATGGGATACCCTACCAGGGTAAACTGACCCAGTCCTTGGGTCACAGCCCCCACCACAGAGGGGAACCACCTGAATATGGCTTCTTACTGGACAACCACACCATGCGACTTTATAAAGCATTTAAAGGTCCACTGACATGATTTTTTTTTTTACTATTCATCAAATTGCTCAAAATATATATATATATTATCATTTAAATATGTTAGTTTTTGCAAACAAAATGATAAATCACTTTAATTTTGCTTTAAAAGTGATTTTGAACTTCAAGCCGTGTTTAATCATGGGAAATCCGATTACACACGAACGCACCATCTGTGACGTAGTGAGAGGCAGAGGGCTCTGGTCTCTTTAATAGCGGACAATTTAAAACCCGACGAATTTATCAATCTATGTGAAGATTTGAGTTATTTGTCTTCATTTTGGGAAGCAGAAAATAGTTTGGGTGATGGAACAAGAAACAACAGGATCTAATTTAGGTCTGATGCTGTATCAGACTTACCTTCATGTGGAGCTGCTCATACCCGCGCACTGTGACAAGCCCAGAGCTCTGCCTCACACTACGTCACAGATGGTGCGTTCGCGTGTAATCGGATTTCCCATGATTAAACACGGCTTGAAGTTCAAAATCACTTTTAAAGCAAAATTAAAGTAATTTATCATTTTGTTTGCAAAAACGAACATATTTAAAAGAGATAAAATATATATATATATATATTGAGCAATTTGATGAATACAGTAGTAGAAAAATCATGTCAGTGGATCTTTAAATCTGTAGGCCAGCCGAAGTGCACTGCAAAACAAAACTAGCAAAGGACGCAGGATAAAATACACAGATCCACAGAGGTAACGATAAAAACTCAAGTTAAAATCAACTCACAGCTGCAAAAGCAAGAGAAGAAAAGTGAGTTTTTAAACGAGACTTAAAAAATGAGTCCACTTTGGTTTAACAACCAAAGGGTTTTGGACCTCTGAACCCGGGACTCTCTCTGGATCAGTGGATCCTAAACTCCTCAGCTTCGGGCCTTTAGACGAGTTCCTGGTAGAATTATTCAAACTCGAATTAAAATTTTACTTTTAATTCTTTTATGAGCGCTTGCATGTACCATCCGCAGCTGGGTCACGAATCTCAACTTTTAGAGCCGGAGATCTGGGATCTGTAGAGGATTACGCAGGAGTGGGTTTTCAGTCCTGTCATGTCCCACTCCCACAGAAAAAAAAACTGCCATTCCATTCCATTGTATTTCTTCATTGTGGAGGAAATACATTGAATGTTGTGTTTTGCAGTTTTATATCAAAAGAACAGAAACAGTTCCATCTGTGATCAAATATGGAGGCATTTAATCCAAACAATGAACTTCACTAAAGGGCAGCCGCAGAAAACATAGGAAATGCATGACCTGTGGTCCCTGGAGTTTCTCTGTGGAGGAGCTGCTGAGGTCAGTTACAGGAAGAAGAAAAAAAAAAAAAAAGAAAACTATTCGTTTCACCGTGTCTTTGTTATGTACAGTACAGTATACATATATTTATACATATATATTTATACATACATATATATACATATACACAGCTATATACAGTATATACATACAGTATATACA
>JBBPBX010084907.1:0-15202 GCA_038048925.1 Garcialebias charrua
TGGAGGTCGGGGGAAGGGGGGAGGGAGGGAAGGTTGTTAGTTTCTGCTCTGAAACTAACATTTTATAATGAAGGATAAAACAGCTGAAACTGTTTGTTTTGTCACTTAGCAAAACAACAAGTTTGCCAAGTTTATCTGGAGGATGTGCAGACGCAGCTGCATCCGTCCAAGGCCACTAGAGTACTTGTTTTAAAATAAAATAAAAACTTATTCAGATGCTTTGTCTCTCTGATTCATTCAGCCACATTTTTTTTATTTTTTTTTATTTTCTGACTAAAGGTCTATCTCTTTTCTTTTTCCTTTTAGACAGACAACCTTTTGTGTACAGTAATTATTAATATATGTGAGCAAATCAATGTCAAACTGGAAAAACTTTTTAGATCCAGAAATCACCTCCAAAACAGCAACTTCTCAGACACAAAAACCAAGTACCTGCACATTCACTCTCAGAGAACAGAAAACAGGCTGCAGGCTCAGCTCGGGTGGGGGGGGTGAAGGCCCACAGATAACAGACAGGAGCCGAGCTACACATGCACACACACAAGAAAATGGGAGGAAGAAAAAGCAGAGGTGCAGGGCTCCAGAAACAAACATACACATAAAAAGACTAAACAAATACAGTACATAATGACGCGCAAATATAAAAATAAACGTTCCTGTCTTAATGTCTCTTCTCGCCTGGCCGGACACACTAAACGTCCAATTTAAAGGTCTGGCAGCCAGCCTCACATTTCTGGTCTTGGCGTGTTTTTGGCTGCCCTCGCTTATAAATCACAGAAATCTTGGTTCTGCCAACTAGCGTGAGCGCAAAATTCGCCTAGTTATCGAAAAGCAGACACCTCATTCATAATTTCAAATCATCGGCTCAGGGTGATAGTTCCTGTTACTGTACTCAAATTGTTTTAAAAACGACATATCAACAAACACTATTTAACACTCACATTTCTTGCTGACCTGTGTGGATGTCTGGAAATCTCCGGCAACCCGACCCTGACCGCACCATGGACAGAGGAAGCTGGCCAGAGACAAACCCAATCACTGGACTTTCTGTCATATTTACCGTGCCTCGCAGCTGCGCTCCGTTCAGAGGTCTTCAGGAGCAGGTGTGGGGAGAATGGGTTTTCGGCACCAAAATGATGGGGATTTTAAACCCCTGTTACCTTAATAAAAACCACACAAGTATAAACAAGAGAACAGTGTTAAATCAGACAAACAACTTTGCAAAGGGGAATGGCTTTTAATGTCTTTTGAAACTTAGTTTGGTCTCAAATACATTGTCCTGCACAATTCCAAATTGTACTGGACATGACAAGCTATTTAAACAAGAAGCAGGTGGAGTTTGACAAGCTCTGACGTCTTACAGATAAAACAAACAAGTCGTGTTTCTGATCCTACAAGAACATCTTATCCAGACATTGTCAAGGCTAGAAGACTGTCTTTTCTGTATCAGAGAAAAGCAAACAACATGTTTGTACTATCAAATATAAGTGTTTAAAGGGAACAGAGAATATTTGATATAAGTGAGCTGGGTTATAATTATTGGGTCAGAGTAATTAGTTTTAGATGATAAATATTGAACATCTCCATCAGCCATCTCCTCTGTGGTCCACACTGCTCTCACCCACCTGGAAAAGGGCTCCTACATCCAAATGCTCTTTGTGGACTTCATGTCTGCCTTCAACACCATGATCCCCCAAACCCTGATGGACAAACTACTACTACTCACACTAGGTCTAAGCCCATCCATTTCCAACTGGGTCTTAGACTTCTTAACAAATAGACCACAGTCAGTATGGATCCACAGCTTCTCCTCCTCCACCATAACCCTCAGCACTGGCTGTGTGCTGAGCCCTCTCATGTTCATTCCTCTCACGTATGACTGTGCACCTACCTATCCAAGCTGCCATATTGTAAAGTTTGTGGATGATACAAGGAAGTTGAATGAGTAAAGACAGCTGAGTGAAGAAAGGTGGTCAGCAGTTGAAGCCTATAGCAGAAAAACTAAAGTGGTAGACCACAGGATAACCAGGTACGAAGCCTGGTCCTAAAAGAAGGCAGGGTGCCTGTTTTACATTCAAATGCCAAAAGTTGGTTCCAACAAAAAGTAAGCAAGCTTGAAGATGGACACATTTTTCTGTACCATTTTGAAACAGAATGTTTCTACCGTTAACTTTAGTAATACAGTATTGTGCAGGTGGCAACAAGCAGTCCTGAGGAGCTGATTTGATCCTGCATAAATAAATAAATAAATAAATAAATAAATAAATAAATAAATAAATAAATAAATAACCTGGTCAAGAAAAAGACCAAGGATACTTGAGATGGACTTGAGATCACTGCCATGTAGAGGAAGAAAAAAGCTGAAGTTTGTTTCTGAGGATTCCAGGCTCAATAGCACAACCTCTGACTTGTCTGAATTTAAAATAAAAAGGTTTTCCAGATATTTTATGCATATAAAGTAAGCTTTTAATCAAAGTAACTGTTATGAAACACAATTTAAAGTAGAGTAAATTTTGACCTGATATGTCTCTATAGACAGCTACCGGATCTTAAAACTGTTAAAGACCGTGTAAAGTGAAATTAAATGTGTGTTTTTAGTTTGTCACATGGCATAAATATGTGTTATTAATCACCCATATAAATCTGACTGATTAAAAACATTGTTTACCTTATAAAATTAAGTCTCAAAAATCATGAAAAAACATGATTTTGCCTTGCCCTGGAACGCTGGGGGCGTGTCAGTGCGTGGGCGTGTTTTCAGCGCAGCTGCACTGACTGTGTGGAGGTGGAGAGGCAGGCAGCAGAGATCCAGTAAACCTGCTCTGTTTTTATTTGAGTTCTGTCTGTAACAGCAGCTACTTTTTCCAAGAGTTACGCTGTTTTTGTACATGTAAATAGTTTTTTTGTGTGTTTTTAATCTGGAATGAATTTTTAAAAAAATGAGTTGTACCATGCGGGATTTGAACCCGTGGGGTTTGGGACAGAAGGCAAGCGCTTTATCCATTCACCCATCCAGGCATTACAGATAATTGGTATAAAACCACGTGGTATAAAAACATATTATGATCTGTACGGGTGCCCTGACCATTACGACATCCAGGGAAGATGCACGAACGAGGCATAATTGATTAGCTAGCTAACAATGAACAAAATATCTATGCTATTGCTATCTGATGCTATCTGCGATTCGCGAGTGAACGGCTCCACCGAGGCGAATTTATACGGCTGGAGCTGCAGGGGGTGGGGCTATACTAATGAGGACCGCGTGACGAAACGCGGTCACGTTTAAAACACGCCTAAAAAATCCTGAAACAGAAAAATGTTCATACACAGTTTGCTCTATAACTCCAAAATTAATTGAGCTACAATTTTGAGACTTTTTACTCATTTACAAGATTACAATTATGACATTTATAATGTTTATTGAAGAAAATGTTGAAATTCACTTTACACGGTCTTTAACTACCGGTAGCTTTAGCTTCAGCAGTTAGAATATAATTAGTCAAAACGAAGTAACTGTTGCTGAAAGTTTTTAGTTGGATAAAAATATTCTCTATTCATCTTACTTACTCATAAATAAGCCACACTTAATGCCAGGAGAAGATTTTTAACTAGTTTTAATAATAATAATAATAATGAATTCAATTTATAACGCGCTTTTCATTAGTGAAAATCTCAAAGCGCTACACACATTGAATGCTACACACATTCATACACCGGTAGCGGCAGACTACCATGCAAGGTGCTTTCCAGTCCTACCGGGAGCAACTCGGGGTTAAGTGTCTTGCCCAAGGACACAACGACACATGGTGTGGGGAACCGGGATTCGAACCGCCAACCTTCCGATCGGGGGACGACTGCCATTACCACTACACCACGGCCGCCCCACAGTTTTACTTGCAAGGGCAGACTTTCACCACAAGTAACATAGATGTACAGAAGATACACGCATGGAATCAAAAGAATCTGCCACGGGCAGAGTGTGAGGCTTGTTTTAGAAACTTATCAGCTCACAGACAGACTGGTGTCCTTGGATTGCCAGCTGCACATGCAGGATCAAATCAGCTCCTCTTTCAACTCTCTGAGTGAGAAAAGAACTCTCTGATATGATGACTCCAACACATGGTCCATGGGTAGTCAACAATCTCAGTCAGTAGTTACAAACATCCATAAAACTTGACCAAAATTCCATAAAAATTTAGACTTGGTGAAAGAACACAGCACCACATTCATACTAAAATCAAGTTTTGGTAATGTTCTACATTTCTGTTCTGCTTTCAGATCTTTAAACTATGGAGGAATTGGAGCTATCATTGGACATGAGCTAACACATGGATATGACGACTGGGGTAAGAACAACAGCCTCTCCTGCCATTAATCAACGCCCAAACATTCACCCCCCATTAATTTAGATTGTTCCACCAAAATGTATTTTTAAAATTACAGTACGAGTGTTTATTTGATGTAATATTTTTGGATAAATGAAATGCAAAAGTTATTTTGTGTCACAAACTATAACTTTGATTTCCAGTCATAATTGCTGCCCTGTAAGATTTGCCATTCTTAGAGGACATTTCTAAACTAACAAAAACTAATGGAAAAATGTCTGACTGATGGGGTAATAAGCTTATTTCTATAGGGTGCCATTTGTAAAGTAACCGTCAAAAATTAACAGCAATATTTTGGTTTATGCCTTTCATAAGAATTTTTTTTTCAAAGTCATATTTTCATCATGTTATTCTTACATTTATCAATGTCATAATTCCAAAATAAATATTTAATTTCCAAGCTAAATATTTATATTCAAAACTAAACATTTGATTTCCAAACTAAATATTTATTGTCCAAACTAAATATTTAATTTCCAAACTAAACATTTAACTTCTAAACTAAACATTTAATTTGTTAACTAAATATTTAGCTCAGACCTAATTATTTATTTTCCAATCAGAATAGTTAATTTCCCAAATAAATATTTAATTTCTTAACTAAATATTTAGCTCAGACCTAAATATTTAACATTTTAGCTAAACATTTAACTTGCAAGTCAAGTATTTAGGTTCAAGCTAAATATTTTGTCAGTAAATTAAATATTTAGTATATAAATTAAATGTTTAGCTTAGAAATTAAATGTTTATTTTGGAATTAAATGCTTGAAAATAAACATTTTGCTTAGAAATTAAACATTTAATTTACACCCAAATATTCAGTTCACTAACTAAATATTTAACTTGCAAGTTAAATGTTAAGTTTGTAAACTAAATATTTAGCTTGTAAATTAAATATCTAGTTTGGAATTATGACAGTTATATTTACACCCAAATATTCAGTTCACTAACTAAATATTTAACTTACAAGTTAAATATTTAGTTTGTAAACTAAATATTTAGCTTGTAAATTAAATATCTAGTTTGGAATTATGACAGTTATAAATGTATGAATAACATGGTGAAAATATGACTGAGAAAAAAAATTCTTATGAAAGGCTAAATAAACCAAAATATTGCTCTTAATTTTTGACTTTGTAACTTTACAAACGGCACCCCATAATTTTCTAGATAGTTGCACCTTTTTTTTCTGCAGTTAAATGTAGCAAATCAAAACTGGCTCTTTTATTCAACCTCTTTAATTTATTTATGTGAAGCGCTTGGCAGTTCTTTAGACTGTGAAGGAAAGTTATGGGTTGTGTTGTCTTCATGCTAACATTCACCATTCCCCCTGCCCTTTTGCCCCTCATCTTAGTGATGAAATGGTTCATGTCCATAGGGGGCCAGTATGACCGTCATGGCAACCTTAAACAATGGTGGACTGAGGAGTCTTACCGAAAGTTCCAGAGGAAGGCTGAATGCATCGTCAAGCTCTACGATAACTTCACTGTGTATAACCAAAGGGTGGGCTTACATGAGCACAGTGCACACGTCTTTAACTGTAAACACAGAGTTTGCATAATAACATGACATATTTAGTATACTTCATGTAAAATGAAACCTGTACCAACCAGAATAATGTGGCTTCATCTATAACTTTGGATTTTTGCACACAAACAAATTCTGGGTTCACAGATTTCTGAAACGTGGTGAATTTTTATATTTTTATATTCTATACAGTATAAAAAATCTTGGATGATGTAACCCAGCTGGATTTTATTTGTTTATTCTGTGTTATTTGCTTTTCTGTATTGTTTTTACTTTATGGGTAGTGTCTCTTTAAGAGCAAAGTACGACATTACTTTACGGCAGCATTCCAACTGCCGTTGCTATGGCAACTCCTGGGCTTTGGAGATCAGAACCGTTGGAGAGCAGAGACCTGCTAGTCTCTGCCGTCCTTCTGCATATCACCTGACTTCTTTATGCCTGATATATGATGTTTTCCTGCTAGGTGAGCATTACTGGAGATTTGTAAAGTCATATGTGTTCTAATTTTATGTACTAAGTCGTCGCTAAGGCAGTAATGTTGTTTAGAAACCAAACTCCTGTTTTACTGTGGGTATTGTGTTAAAATTACTGTCAAGTTGTCGTGTTAAGTGAAATATTTAATATTCAGCTATGTTCATAAGGTGGTTATTATTTTATGGAGTTATATGCTTGATAAAGAATGTTAACTGCTGTTTTAAAATGGAGCTCACTGCTCCAACTGCCGTTGCTATGGCAACTCCTGGGCTTTGGAGATCAGAACCGTTGGAGAGCAGAGACCTGCTAGTCTCTGCCGTCCTTCTGCATATCACCTGACTTCTTTATGCCTGATATATGATGTTTTCCTGCTAGTGCATCATTCAGTGTGTTTACATGGACATAAGTAATCAGATCAAACGGCCGATCGGATCAAAAGTGTGTCATGTAAACACCCCGTTCGGATCATTTTTTGTGTTTTCGGCGTGATCCGGCCTAATTTGTGATCAGCTCGAAACAGGTGGTTTACACCGATCCGTTACCCGTTCGGTGTGCATGTAAACACTTGATCCGTTCCGTTTATCAAACTGTCCTGACTGCGCATGTGCGCTGCGCACGCACCCCCCCACCCCACCCCTCGTGTTTCCTTCTCTGCCTAGCTAGTGGGTAGATGCTAACGCATGGTGGGGAAGCAAAAATGGTCGGTGAGCGATGCAACATTTCTAATAGAAACGTTAAAATAGCTCAAAACTATCAAACGCCTTGACCGAACGTGTGGGAACACGGAGTTATTTAAACAAGTACATGAAAAGCTGGAAGAAGCTGGAGATCGCTGGAAGTGCTTGAAAGCTAAGTGCTACAAAGCTAAAAACAACAACGGGAGAAGTACGACCCCACCACTTTTTCATTTTACGTGTTGATAAATGAACTGATGAGAGATCTGCCACTTCCAACACAGCAGGCAGCGGTGTGGATCTAGGTTATGAGGAGGAGAGGAATCTGAGATGAAGCTAACCAGAGGAGCAAAGCATCCTTTCTGGTAAGTTAGACTCTTCAAACCACATTAACCCTCTGTACTGTATTACCTGGAGTAATTAGAAACAACAAATATGTTAAAATGTAATTATAATAAGAAATAAGAGTAGCTTTAGGGCAGTACAGTACTACTGTATTGTACATTAAAACTCCTCCAACTAACCAGATAATTAACCTAACAAATTTCAACATATCAGTAGTCCAGTTAAACTTTATTTTGTTTGTTTTTCAGATGATGAGTCCAGCTTTGAAGAGGCAGCTGGCAGCAGCACACAACAGACAGTGGCAGGTGATGGTGGCACGTGGCAGGTGATGGTGGCAGGTGATGGTGGCACGTGGCAGGTGATGGTGGCAGGTGATGGTGGCAGGTGGCAGAAGATGCAAGAGTCCCACGTCTTAGGAATCCCAAGAAGTTCACACATGTGCTTTAGAACAACTCAAAACTGATTTGAAAATGTTTCAATTCTCCACAACCATGTTTCTTTGTCCCCTGACAGATATTGTAAATGTATTTTTTACACAGACATTAGGATTGATAGTTTATGGGACAATTAAGATGTCCTAACTTAATACAGTCAGGTGGTTTAATAAGGACTCTGAGTTTCTGCATGACTCACAGGATAAAAACACATTTGCTGTTCTATCAGGATACAGAAACATACATTTTGGAAGTAAAATCGATTATTTTGTCACCAATTTTGTTGTCCTAAATCACATGCATACATCGAAATTGTGAAAGTATGCGATGAGTTGATAAAGAAGTTACTGAATTACAGGTTACTGTAGTTTTTAAATGACCAAAGAATGTTTTTTTGTTGTCATCATTACAAGATTTGATCTGTGCACATCGTCTATTTTGCACACACATTTTGAATGTTTAATTTTTATGTTTTTCTGATATACCTCAAATTGCACTAAGAATGAAACATGTTTCAAACAAGCAAGCAGTATCAATTGTTTACAAGAATTTGTTAAAATGTTTGGTCCATTAAAGAGCTCAGATGTTCACTAGTATTTGCAGTTTTTTATTGTGATAATTTTATACAAATGTTAACTGCATGTGAACACAAATACATGACAAGTATCTTTTTAGAAGAACTCTACTGTGACTTCAGCAACCCGGTCATCTCTACCTCCACCTGACTGAGCAAAGGTAAACATTAAATGACTTGAGGAGTCAGACGAGGAGTTAGCGTATCCTTTGACGAGCCAGTCCAACAGCAGGTATGCAGGGTCACCTGAAGAGACTGACGTTCTTCAATGTTCCTCACAGACTGCAAAAAAAGGACATGCCAATATTTAGTGTTCAACTTTTTATTTGTTTAAAGATATGGTTCAAACAAATTTTATTTAAAAAAAAATCTTTACAGCTAAGTATGTCTACTGATTACTTAGCTGTAATGGTTTAATACTAAATACAATAGTAAATTTTAGCCTTACATTTTGGCAACATTTAACTATTTGCATTTAACTATGCGTGGGTTTCCTCCGGGTACTCCGGTTTCCTCCCACAGACCAAAAACATGCACGTTAGGCTGATTGGTGACTAAATTGACCCTAGGTGTGAGAGTGGATGGTTGTTTGGTGTGAGTGAGACAGGTCCCTCTTGTAAATGAGTCCCCATGACTCAAAGAGGCCTGTATAAATAAAGGTTGAATGAATGAATGAATTTGTTTAAAGACATGGTTCAAACAAACATTTTTTTAAATAAAACTTTACAGCTAAGCATCTCTACTTTGAGATACTTCTTAGCTGTAATCGTTGTAGTAAAACTAAATACAATATAGTAAATATTAGCCTTACTTTTGTCAACAGATGAGCCCTTTGATAGAGGTCTGAGTGGCGCAGGACATCATGGGCACTGCCTGGCATCGTGTCACTGATGCTCCAGAAACAGGAAAACAGAGAAAGAATAGTAATTAATAACAAATACAGACAGTATCATGCAGACAGGTAGAAAAGGAAAGGGCAAAAAAGTTTATTAGCATACAGCGTTTTTATTATCTTACCAACAGTTGTTGTCCACGACAGCTTGGAGGACAGAGGACGTCCAGCGCTCTCATCCTGTGAATAAAAAAACTAAAAGCACGCGCTGCTTCACCTGTAGTTCATTCAGGGAGTCATTACAATCTGGCGCGGGTCCATTGACGCGTCTGTTTACTTTCGTCCCGGAAGCAACTTCTTCTTCTGTGGTTTTAACGGAAGTAACTTCTTCTTCGGTGTTTTTTTAAGGGGGAGTGTACCACTCTGCGCATGTCAGAACTTCTGATCAGAATAAAAGCCTGCTGCATGTAAACACTCGTCATGAACGGATTGTGCACATGTAAACGGTGCCATCTAATTATGCGATCAGAACACATTTCAATCAGGTCACAAAATTTTGTCCATGTAAACACAGCTAGTGTGGCCAATATTGGAGAAAGGAACACTGACAAAGTGCTCCTGAGTCCTGTGCCTGTGGAGAAAGAGAGAGAGGCTGCTGAGTTGTTCCTGTCGGACACTGCCTGCTATCGTCATTCTGGGCCACCATCCCAGCCAGGACAACCTTTTTCATCTGTCTGTTCGTACGCATCAGACACACACACTCAAATATAGAGCTCTATATGAACAATTATTTTTGTTTTGTTTTGCTGGCCAGCTTCTAATAATTTTATTTTTCTATCAAGAGAGGACTTGCTACTGAGACAAATATAATTTGTCCCACACAGTTCAGAAGTGTGTTTAAATGAAACGAGCACAATGAATATGTTTCACTCATGTTTGGAGTGAAGGTTTTATTTATTTATTTATTTATTGTTGTTGTTGGTTTATTTATTTATTTATTTATTTATTAGAAAACTGTATGACCGAGTTGAGACAAAGTTGGATGTGTTTCAGTCCAGTAATCTTGCAATAAACATAACTGGCTGATAGTAAACTGCTATCTGAACCCGAGTAACTCCTATTATTTGGTTACAAAAATTGGCGCCCGAACAGGGACTTGAAAGGCATTCATCTTGTCTCTAATATTGTCGAACAAACTATATTTTCCCAGGTCAACATCTAAGTTTAAAATGGAGCTTTGTGAAATATATGGTTTTGAGATAGGGTGAGAAGCTCAGTCATCCGGGAGGGACTCGGAGTAGAGCCGCTGCTTCTCCACATCGAGAGGAGCCAGTTGAGGTGGCTCGGGCATCTGGTTAGGATGCCTCCTGGACGCCTCCCTGGTGAGGTGTTCCGGGCATGTCCCACCGGGAGGAGACCCAGAGGAAGACCCAGGATACGCTGGAGGGACTATGTTTCTCGGCTGGCCTGGGAACGCCTTGGGATTCCCCCAGAGGAGCTGCTCCAAGTGGCTGGGGAGAGGGAAGTCTGGGCCTCCCTACTTAGGCTGCTACCCCCGCGACCCGACCCCGGATAAGCGGAAGAAAATGGATGGATGGATGGATGGTTTTGACCCTGAGTGCACTGTAATTCTTAAAGGTGTCCCAGCTACAACTAAACTGGATGATGTAAAATGGGTCTTTTTAGCACTTGATGATGTTATCAAAGTGCAATTCATTGACAGTCTCTCTGATTCCATTTTGTGCCAGTTTGGCGAAGGTATTACTCCTCTGTTGTTGGACTGTGAGTACTCAGTTGTTGATTCATTATGGGAGGTTGTACAGATTGATGATTACTGCTCCCCTAAATGTGAAAATGAGTCATTCAGTCAGGAAGTAGTACCTCTTGCACATGCCATTGGTAACATGACAATGAGTTTTCAGGAACAAGTTTACCAGTTGGCCCTAACATACAACATGAACCCTGCTACAATAAGCCAGGTAGCTGCAAGTCACATTTATGGAAAACATGATGAAAGAAAACCTGTATCATCAACTCCAGCATCTGCACTCAAAACCCAACCCGTTGCCCATTTAAGACCAGCTGTCACAGATGATGAGAACCATACCTCAAATCGTACACAGGCAGTAAATGAGACTGTATTAATCAACCCTCTGCCTGCTGATGTCCAAAAGGTTATAGTAGAACATATTGTAAAACATGACTCACCAGTGCACCAGCCTCTTTCAAGAGAGCTAAGGCTTTTCTCTGGCAACTCTCCAAAACCTCAGACAGAAGTAGATTTCAGCATATGGCGGCTTCGAGCTAAGCAAGTGATAAATGACATTAGCCTGTCGGAAGGGCAGCAGCGCCATATAATACTCGATAGCTTACTTACCCCCGCTTTAAATGTGGCTCTTTTCATTGGAGCTCAAGCCACTCCAAGTGCTTATCTTCAAGAATTAGAGAAAGCATATGGTAATGTTACAGGAGGGGAAGAGCTGTACATTCAATTTCTAGAGACACATCAGAACAGTGGGGAGAATGCATCTGACTACCTCCGTCGACTTCAAACTCTGCTGCAGGAAGTTGTAGAAAGCAACGGTGTGGCTAAACAAGACTTTGACTCTCAGTTATTAAAGCAGTTCCTTCGAGGCTGTTGGGATGATTCCTTAATAACTACACTGCATCTGAAAGAGTCAGCTCATAGCCCACACACCATTTTGACGTTTTCAGAACTACTGTTCAAAATAAGAACATATGAAAAAGAGACCCATTTAAAGGAAATGAGGAGAAAGCGACATATGGTGGCAAGCTCAACCAAAATCCATACCAGGACTCATTTCACTAGTGACGCTTCAGAGCCCTCTAGCTACGCTCTCCCTCTAGGACCAGATGTCTATTCTAGAGAACAACTGGAAGAGTAGATCAGGCAGTTGGAAGCTGAACTTCAGAGAAACATGCCTGTTAAGCACTCTCATCCTTCCAAAGAAGAGAAACCAACACGGAAGCTTCACCAAAGAACTAAAGGCAGTCCTGCAACTTCAGCAGCAAATCTCACAAAAGTTGGAAAGTTTTGTTATAACTGTGGAGACGACGCTCATTTGTTGCCACAATGCACCAATCCAACCAATGCTGTCCTGGTGCAACAGAAACTGTGTGAGAGACATCAAACCAGGCAGAATCAATTCACACAAAACCCACAACACAAAACCTCTTTGCCCAACTTGGCTTTAAACAAGTAAGGGCTCCTGCTATGGAACAGGCAGGGGCCCAAAGTCAGACTAGTTCCCTTGTTTTGAATCAGAATATTACCGAGCCATCCCATGCAACAAAACTCCCTCAGATCCCCGTTGGACTGGTGGGGAAACCGTGTGACAGTGAAGCGTGGTTGGATGGAGCTCAGTGCAAATGTATTATTGACACTGGGTCACAGGTGACCATAATATCTCAGTCATTTTACTCGCATTACCTTTCCCACAGACAGTTATTCTCTATTAAAGGGGCACTCGAAATTGAAGGAGCAGCGGGGCAAAAGGTCCCTTATGTGGGATATGTAGAGGTGGAGGTTCAGTTTCCAAAAGATGCATGTGGAATGGGCCAAGGCTATCACATCTTAGCTTTAGTCAGTCCAGACCAGGCCTACAACAATGAGTACCCTCTTCTTGTTGGTACAAATGTCTTGCGTCTAATGACACGTGATTTGAAAAAGATGGGTGGGGAAATTTTTTTAGAAACTTTGCCCATTCAGGCCAATTGGGTAATGGCTTATGCCGAGTGTCATGAGTTGACACATTCTCAAACAAAGAGTGCAAAAGTTCTCCGTGTCACACTCAGCAGCAAAGTACCTGTACACCTAAAGAGTGGTGAGTTATACACTTTAAATGGTATCTGCCATTCTAAGCAGGGAAATGGTGTGTTTCAAGCTCTTATAGGTGGTGCAGAGGAAGCCCCTATGCCAGGAGGCTTAATAGTTTATGATCAGATTGTGGAGGTAAAGTCTGAATCCCACAATAAGTTCCGCCTAGCTGTTAAAAACATTTCAGAACGTGACATAACTTTGTATCCAAAAACTCTCATTGCTGAGTGCTCTCCCATTGACTGGGCTGTGCCTATCACATCCAGCAGACCAGACATTTCGTCAGATGCTGAGGTTCCCCAAGCACATTCCTTTTTGGTAGCTAGTGATGCAAAAGTAGCACCAACAATTGAAACTCTCAATCTTGACTTTGGTGACAGCCCTATATCACCCCATTTAAAAGAACACATACAACGTAGAGTCAACACTGAAGTTGCTAGTGCTTTTTCTAGGCATGATCTAGATGTTGGTAGCGTTGCAGGTGTCTCTCACCATATTGAACTAGAACATCATGTGCCGTTCAAAGAGAGGACAAGACGTGTCTCACCTGCAGACTTCAATGACTTAAAACGGCATCTTCAAGATCTTCTGACTACAGGTGTAATAGAAGAATCTCATAGTCCCTATGCCTCTCCAGTTGTTCTAGTCCGCAAAAAGAATGGAGAGTTGCGAATGGTGGTGGATTATCGCAGACTGAACAATTTAACTAAGAAAGACGCCTACCCATTACCTCGCATAGAGGAGACATTTTCCCTATTGTCAGGTTCAAAGTGGTTCACTGTGCTGGATCTTAAGAGTGGGTATTATCAGCTGGATGTTGAACCTGCAGATCGACCAAAGACAGCGTTTACTACGCCCTTTGGTACCTGGCAGTTCCGCAGAATGCCACAAGGTTTAACTAACGCCCCAGCCACATTTCAACGAACTATGGAGAAAGTGATGGAAGGAATTAACCTCCAAGAGGTTGTTGCCTTCTTAGATGATCTTATCATATTCTCAAGTTCGGTTGAAGAACATGAGGAGAGACTAATGAAGGTCCTCCAACGCATTGCAGATTTTGGTCTCAAACTGTCCCTTTCTAAATGCAAATTCTTTCAGACTTCGGTGAAGTATTTGGGGCATGTGATATCTGCACAGGGGATAGAACCTGATCCAGAAAAGGTAGCTGCTGTAAAAGAATGGCCTCGACCTCAAACAGTTAAGGAGCTGCGGTCATTCTTAGGTTTCACCGGCTATTACAGACGCTTTGTTAGGGATTATGCCAAAGTGGTTAGACCTCTGAATGATTTGTTGAAAGGAGACTGGAGCCCTAGGCATAAAAATTCTAGCCACTGGCCCCGTAAACAGTCACATCCACTTGGGGACAGATGGACCCCTATGTGTCAAACTGCATTTGAGCTCATCATTGAAAAGCTAACATCAGCTCCTGTGCTTGCTTTTTCCAACTGGCAACTCCCCTATCTGCTTCATACAGATGCTAGCATGACAGGTTTAGGCGCAGCCCTTTATCAGGTTCAGGACGGTCAGACCAGAGTGATAGCTTATGCAAGTCGTGGTCTCTCTAAGAGTGAAAGAAATTATCCTGTGCACAAGTTAGAGTTTCTTGCACTTAAATGGGCGGTCAGTGAAAAGTTCCATGACTATTTGTATGGGGCTAGTTTCAAAGTACTGACAGATAATAATCCTCTAACGTACGTGTTGACCAGTGCTAAGCTTGATGCCACAAGCCATAGATGGCTTGCAGCACTGTCAATGTACAACTTTGACATTCATTACAAGTCTGGTCAACAAAATGTTGATGCTGACGGGCTCTCCAGGAGGCCTCACGAGCCACCTCAAGATGATGATGAGTCTCAAGAGATAGACAGGAGAATCACTACCCTATTGGATCGTGCCAACCCATCCTCTGATGAGTTTAAGGTTTTGGATAGAGAAGTAGTGAACAGTTTGTACATGTGCCTTGGTGTGACCGATGTTGCAGATGCAGAGGATAGGCAGGGAATGGCTAGGGAGATACCTGCAGTTGAGACACTCTTGTGTGATGAAGGTGCTGTCCCAGAGGATCTGGAAGACCCAGTCTTAGAGCCAGGTCTTTCTGCATTGCCTGAAATGTCTA
>JBBPBX010084909.1:0-15202 GCA_038048925.1 Garcialebias charrua
AACCATGGGATTTTCCACATGTGGAACACATCCTGTCTTTGTTTAAAGTTCTATGAAATGTACTAAATATATTACCCTGATGCATGCTCAATAATCCAGGTAGAAAAATCCAAAAAAGCTAAGTCTGGTCCTCTGGACATTCAGACTTAGCTTTTTTGGACTTAGCTTTTGGACTTAGCTTTTTTGGATACTAAATATATTGTTTCACATATGTCGCATGTTAATTCAGCATGTTTTCACATGTGGAAACCTGATTTCCTCGTGTGAAATTCATGTGGGGTTTCTTCTGGATCCACTGAAAGTGCCACAGTTAGCTGCTGCCATTTACGCTTGTCACTATGAAATTTTAAAGATTGACTGGTGCCCATATCCAGCAGTCACTGTGTGAGAGGCGGGGCTCGGGGGACACCCAGGACAGGTCTCCAGTCCATCACATGCACACATGGACAAATGAGACAATCAATCATTCACTCTCTCACACCTAGGGACCATTTATGTTGCCAATCAGCTTAACATGCATGTTTTTGGTCTGTGGGAGGAAACTGAAGTACCTGGAGAAAACCCATGCATGCACGGAGAGAACATGCATACTCCACCCAGAAAGAACCCCGGCTGGGATTTGATCCAACGACCTTCTCGCTGAGAGGCGACATCCCTACTAACAGCGCCACTGTGCGTCCCCACTACAGAAGCTCTCTTTTATATAAAAATCAATTAATAGCTAAAAATTAAACGACATAAATACATTTAAAAAATCAATTTGAGTGAATTTAGTCACGGGTGCTCTATTTTCTTATCAGATAAGTAAAAGTAAGTTGAAGGTTTTGTTTGGACTGTGGGAACTCGGCTGCATATCTTCTCACTCAGGAGGAATGTTGACTCAATGCTTGACACCAGGTCACTGACCTAATTGGGTTTGTTAAGGGCAACTCCATTGTTAAACGCTGAACATGTCTCTCGGGCCTGTTTGGCAGCTATATTTCAGCTGATAAACTGCACCGGGAAATAGCATAACCTTAGTCGTGGCACGGAGTGAAGAAAGTACAACATGGGAGCGCCATAAATCTACGGGGTTATCTAACAGTTCTGACAGCGCTGCTGAAAGGCGAGGGGAAATCATTCATCACCAGCTCACTCAACAATGGTACGGAGAGCCATTTACACCAGACCATCTTCACTCCTCTCAGCAGCTCCGAGTGGCCTGATCACCGTCCATCAGGCGGGTAAAAGCCTCACTGATCAAATTCTGGTGCATTTATTCTCCGAGCTGACAGCTAATACAGCTACCTGTGTGTACAATGGATTCCCATGAACCTATTAAACCTGGTCCAAAAAGAGCATTGTGTGCAACTCCACAAATAATTATAGCAGGTGGAATTAAATAAAAAGTAACCTTTTTTTTTTCAGTTTCTGGCATGGCTGCAGCTTTTCATGCTCAGTCTCCTTTGATCAGTTATTACTGGTTTGTTATGATGTTTTGAACTTAGCCAAGAAGAAGAAGGACAGTGAGAGGACTGAAGAGAGGAGACAGGAATATAAGGAGATGGGACGTAGAGCAAAGAGGGAAGTAGCTAAAGCAAAGCAGAGGGCATACATTGAGTTGTATGGGAGACTGGACACTAAAGAGGGTGAGAAGGGCTTGTTTGGCAAGACACAGGGATCAGGTTGGAAAGGATGTGCAGCAGGTTAGGCTAATTAAAGATGGGAATGGTAATGTTCTAACAAGTGATAAGAGTGTGATGGGAAGATGGAAGGAGTACTTTGAGAAGCTAATGAATGAAGAGAATGAAAGAGAAAGAAGAGTAGAGGTCATAGAAACTTTGGACCAGGAAGTGGGAAAGATTAGTGAGGGTGAAGTCTGCAAAGCTCTGGAAAAGAATGAAGAAGGGGAAGGCAGTAGGACCTGATAACATACCAGTGGAGGTTTTGAAAAGTCTTGGAGAGATGACAGTGAGGTTTTTGACTCAAATATTTAATGGCATATTTGAGGGTGAGAAAATGCCAGAGGAATGGAGAAGAAGTATGCTGGTGCCCATTTTTAAGAACAAGGGTGATGAACAGAGTTGTAGCAACTACAGGGTAACTAAGTTGATGAGCCACAAGATGAAGATCTGGGAGAGAGTTGTGGAAGCAAGACTTAGACAAGATGTAACTATCTGTGAGCAGCAGTATGGTTTCATGCCAAGAAAGAGCACCACAGATGCCATCTTTGCTTTGAGGATGTTGATGGAGAAGTACAGAGAGGGTCAGAAAGAACTCCACTGTGTCTTTGTGGATTTAGAAAAAGCATATGATAGAGTGACCAGAGAGGAGGTGTGGTATTGCATGAGGAAATCTGGAGTGGCAGAAAAGTATGTTAGACTGGTACAGGACATGTATGAGGACAGCAGGACAGTGGTGAGATGTGCTGTAGGAGTGACAGATAACTTCAAGGTGGAGGTGGGATTGCATCAAGGATCGGCTCTGAGCCCCTTCTTGTTTGCTCTGGTGATGGACCGACTAACAGATGAGGTCAGGCAGGAATCCCCATGGACTATGATGTTTGCAGATGACATTGTGATCTGTGGTGAGAACAGGGAACAAGTGGAAGAGAACTTGGAGAGGTGGAGGTATGCACTTGAAAGAAGAGGAATGAAAGTCAGTAGTAAGACAGAGTACATGTGTGTGAATGAGAGGGAGGCCAGTGGAACAGTGAGGCTACAAGGAGCAGAGGTCACAAAGGTGCAGGACTTCAAGTACTTGAGGTCCACTGTCCAGGAAAATGGGGAATGTGGTAAAGGTGAAAAAGAGAGTCCAGGCAGGATGGAGTGGATGGAGAAAAGTTTCAGGAGTGATTTGTGACAAAAAGGTGTCAGCAAAGGTCAAAGGAAAAGTTTACAAGACAGTGGTGAGACCAGCTATGTTGTATGGTCTGGAGACAGAGACATGGACAAAAAGACAGGAGAAAGAACTGGAAGTAGCAGAAATGAAGATGCTGAGGTTCTCCTTAGGAGTGACAAGGATGGATAAGATCAGGAATGAGATCATCAGAGGTACAGCACATGTTGAACAACTGGGAGATAAAGTTAGGGAGGCCAGACTGAGATGGTTTGGACATGTCCAGAGGAGGGACAGTGGGTATATTGGTAGAAGGATGTTAGAAATGCAGCTGCCAGGAAAAAGACACAGAGGAAGGCCAAAGAGGAGATATATGGATGCAGTTAGAGAGGACATGAAGGTAGTTGGAGTGAGGACAGAGGATGCAGAGGACAGAGTGAGGTGGAGGAGGATGACTCGCTGTGGCAACCCCTGAAAAGGGAAAAGCCGAAATAAGAAGAAAAAGAAGAAGTTATGATGTTTTGAACTGTCCAGTCAGTTTGTAAACTTTAATGTATAACATCCTGATGCATGCTCAATAATCAAGATAGAAAATTTAAAAAAAGTTAAGTCAGGTCCACTAGATGGGTTCTTCTTGTTGAAAAGTTTTGTATTTTATCCAAAAGACTTCTTCAGTCTGAGGAGCAGTAACAAACTCAGTACAGTACAGTACAGTACTGTATTATACAAAGTAAATAGCACCTTCTCATAGTGGATAAACTACAGTATTTTTCAGCCTATAAGTCACAGTTTTTTGTATAATTTACATGCCCTGCGACTTATAGGCTGAAGCAATATAATTATGGATTTTTTTCTCATATTTATAAACAATTTTTTTGGCTGAGATATGACCGTTTTCATTCATTCTGACTGGAAAAAAGAGCAGTAACACTTTCATCCACTTGATGGGAGCAGAGTAATAATAGCTATCCACCTTATTCCTAGCCCCCATGATGCCTTGCGCGAATTATGCGTACGACTTCCACCGAAAGTCAGAACCGGCACTTTTAGCAATGCGCTAACCGGTTTTCGTCAGAGGTTTTAGGTCATAAAATATGTGGGAACACAAACGATCACAACTCAAATGTGGAGATATTGTTTTACCGCTACCTACAGCTATTGAGGGGTGGGAGGACGACTTGAAGAAGTGGCCGAAAATAACGTACACTAGCATGTTTAGCTACTAGCATACTTAGCTACTTTGTTGACAGTTGCTTCAGATGGCGAAGCGATGAGCAATCTGAAAAGCTCTGAAGCTTATTAGTATCTTCACAGTAACAAGGTTGGTCCTGTTATGTTAAGAGAGGTGGGACACTTTCTTATTACCTTAAGGCACATATGTCAGAGTGGCGGCCCGCGGGCCAGATCCTGCCCGCGAAGCAATTATTTATGGCCCCCTGGATGATATTTAATAACTATTAGATCCGGCCCGCAAGCCACAGCCGCCCGCTGGTGTTTTGTACACGGCACGGAGTCGATCAAACTATGGAATGGATTTTCGGAACGGAGTCGTGTCTCATGAACCCAGAGTAATGAGACCCGCCTCAAATTCAGGAAATCCATTCCATAGTTTGCAGCCAGCAGCTCCAACGTGCAGACTCGGTGAGTAGCATTTTAGCTAACAGTTAGCCAACTGTTCATCGTAACATGTCCGCTGTGTGGATGTATTTTCACTAAACACCATAAGACAGCAACGTGCAATGTCTGCAGAGTCATAGCGCCACTTTAAACCGCGCTCAAGTTAGTTCAGCGGGATGACACTCTCGCTGAAACAGCAGCAGGACCCAGCCGCGCGTCCCGGTCTCGGATCATTCAGCCTGTCCCTCATTCGAGCTCCATGTCTTCAGCTGTGTTTTTTTTCTTGTTCAACCGCGTCTACTCCGACCTGATAATCTCGTAGGAGCGACAATACTCCCAGACTGAACAATAAAAACACACAGCTGAAGCTTGGAGCTCAACAGAGAAGTTGCTGAACTTCATCATAATTAATGACCAACAGCTATCAGCTGTAGAAAATGAAGGATTTCACAGCTTCATACTTGCAGCCAACAGTAAACAATCATAAAAAAGTACAGTATATTAATAAAAAGTCACAAGACAGCTGTATGCCTAATCATTCAACCTTTATTTAGGCAGGTAGCTCGTGCAGTCACTTCAGCTTGCACAAGTGGCTTCATTATTCATCAGCAGTCAGAGCAGAGATCAACTTTCAGCTACATTTGCACCCCTCCTCAAAAATGGCTAAACGTAAGGTGGACACAGAGAACAGGGGTTTCAAGCCAGGTGGGAGGCAGACTACATGTTCACGGAGGTAATCAATCCTGAGGATTTCCTCAGCTCAGAGCCTAACCCCAAACATTGATGAACTTGTACAAAAGATGAGGCACCTCCAAGTATCAGCCTCAGATAAGTGAGCATCACAGAGCTGTAACAAATTTTCAGTTTTTAATTCAGTTAAATTTTTACATTTGTTTCTACAAGACATGATTTTTCTTTGAAGGAAGTATTGTTTTGGCTGTGTGCCATAGATTTATGTATTTTATTTTATTTATTTATATTTACTTTTCAGTTGAATGGACTCGGGACAGAGCCATGAGAAAGAATACAACTGATTTGATTTATTTTCTTATTTTCCTATTTGAAAGTGGTGATCAGAAGGATCATAGAGCTGCACAATAATGCATTTTCAGTTTATAATGCATGCACTTTTATTTATGCATTTATCTTGATATTAAGAAACATATGAGACATATGTGACATATGTGACATATGTGAGTGAGACAGGTCCCTCTTGTAAATGAGTCCCTGTGACTCAACGAGGCTAGCCTGTATAAATAAAGGTTGAATGAATGAATATATATATATTTTTTAAACAATTTAATTTTTTGCTGTTTGCCTGTTAAAAAATGTTTTCACTTGAAATTACTGACAGATCCATAAGAAAATATTGTTTTATTAATTTAATCCTGCAATAATAGACAGTCTGTTAGGTCTTGGTTCAATAGGCTATGTGAAATCATTTCAATATGAACATTGAACCAGTCCGGCCCTTGGCTTGTAGCAATTTTTTTTTTTTTTGGCCCTTGGTGTATTTGACTTTGACACCCCTGCCTTAAGGCAAACACAGAGTCCAGTCTAAG
The DNA here is from genome assembly GCA_038048925.1 of Garcialebias charrua. NCBI lineage: Eukaryota > Metazoa > Chordata > Actinopteri > Cyprinodontiformes > Rivulidae > Garcialebias > Garcialebias charrua. The sequence goes on from JBBPBX010084909.1 coordinate 5,997, forward strand.
CATTAAAAATCCACATCACCAGGTCCAGCTAACAATGATGTTGCTTTGGACTTTTGAGCTGCAAGATGTTTTTCTGGACACCAACTGAGCACCTGGAGCTTGACATTTCTTTTGACAAAGACTTTACTGATTCACAAATGAAGCACCTTGAGAACTTTTAATAAAATACAGTAAATGAAAACAAATAATGAAATAGACAGGAAACGATCTTTAAAAACTTGATAATGACAAAAGTGACATTTAGATAGAAACAGTAGTTTAATCCAAAATTAACTGATATAGTGCACACAAAAACCTAACCTTGTAAGAAGGTTAACAGTCAACTATTGTACATAACAAATGAATCATTTTAGCAAATACTTTTCTAATGTAATATAGTTAACATTGCATCCTTTAAAAAACATGTTGAGTTGTGTTACGTTTACAGCAAGTACACCAGTACTGTACATGTTTGAGAAAAATGTTTACATTTAATGTCTTCTCACTTCTCACTTGAAATAAGCTGGCATCCTTTGCGTGTGAATGCTGGAACGATTACATTGACACCACACTCTTGCAGCAGGTCCCTCACTGTGAAACCACGATCACCCATCACCTCATCTCCAGCACGCAGATAGTCCAGAAACCCAGAGTTCTGTGTTATATACCTGTCACTGCATTTACCACCATAAGCATCTGAAATAAACATGATTATTCCAGAGGGAGAAACAGCCAATAAATATTTCACAGTGTTATTTGCATGTATGATTCACTTCTGGAGTCCAAGTTTTTAGCTTTCTGCAAAACATGTTGCTTTAATTGTTTCACGGGGCAACCATAGAATAAGGTCGTTGGTTTGTTCTGACATTATGTCAATCCACATTCCAACAGTCATGCTGCATGTGACTGGTGGTGTTGAGCAGCTCCACACTCTCATCAAGCCCATCTGAAAGTAAAAGTACATTATACAAACATTAGGGTTCATTTATGAACACACACACACCTAGATTATATATATTAAATAAACACACACACACACCTATATTATATATATATATATATATATATATATATATATATATATATATATATATAGATAGATATGTATAAATAAACGCACACACAGCATACATATATAGGTGCGTGTGTTTATTTGCCAGTTATGAACGAAAATATTAGTATCATTTAATCACTGACTACATAAAATCATAACACTAAAAGCTGTCTCTTAAATCATACCTGGTGTTCTCGATCCTCTGGAGGATACAGAGTCTTTTTTCAGGTGGTTTCTCGTAGCCCAGCCACAAAGAAGGATGCAGGTTTTTGTTTTCGGAGCATGTTCAACACACACTAGTTGCAGCCACAAATTCAGCTTCGTCTGATTATTCGTACAGCCACGAACAGCGCAACAGGTACCCGAGCTCCTCAAGGACATCTTCGTGACAATATTAGCTCGAAATAAAGAAAACAAAACTTTAACAAAACTTTAACAGAACTTCAACGACGCGCACAGATTAGCAAGTAAACAACGAGGAGCCAATGCAGAAATTCTACTTCCGGGGTCAAACGGAAGTAAGACACATTATTGCTTCTACAGTGACACCCCCAAGAATAAGGTGGATATGCCACGGACTTCCGTTCTGGCACTTCCGCATTCATGAGCCGGACCGCGCACTTGCGGTTAGCGGGAATGACACAAACATAAATGACTAAATACAATTAATAAAACATCTGCATACACACCAATAATAACTCTATACACATATAAATCCATATAAATCTATGGCGACTTTCCCTCCACGGATAGCTGCGATAAATTGTGGCCCTAACCCCCCCTCGGAACAGCTGTACCCACCGGTGGGCGGACACAACAGAACTCACTTGTAGTGCCAGTGGCGCATAGCCGCTTCCCATTTCGGGTCGTTGTCATGGTCTGCTACTAGGAGCTAATGCAACAACGGCAGTGGATGGGAACCGGAAGTGCGGGATGTGGCCTATATTTTAACGGAGGTATGTCACAACTACCCGTGGGCCGTGGCATATAGCCTATTCAGTCTCAAGCATGAAAACAGATACAAAGTACACAGTATATATTATGGTGAATACATGAACCATCGTTTGGACCAAGGAGAAGGTTGGTTTTGATCCAACACATTGTAAAGGAAGAGTAACACAAACAGCACTTTGCTGTCAGCTACTGTTACTGTTGTTAAATTTTCTCGAGCAAGCGCAGTAAAAGTAGACTTCAGCCATCTGTAAAGGGCACACGTAATTTCACACCGATGCTATGGGGTTCTAAAAAGCTCCACTCTGCAGAATTCAAATTGAGATGTGTACACGACCAGTTGAACCGCAGCAAAAATGCTATGTTTCACTGAAAAATGTTGCATAAACTGCAGCCTTCAACTCAGTCAATGATTTTCATTGTAGAATACACACATTACTGTACAACACAAATGTTTTGTTGTAAACATAATAAAGGAATAAAGTATTGTCATGTAAAAAATAGCTAACAAGGTAATGCTATAGTACCTTTTAATCTGATGTGAATAAAGCAATCTATATAAGTGTTAGCTGGCCGTATGAATTATCCACGTAAAATATTAATATTTAAGCTCCTTTTGTTGTTCACAGGTGAAGCTTTCCAGCTGCTGCCATGTTGTATTTTTAGAGCCAGATTTTGAGCACTTGAAATGTAGGACCCTACATGGTACCTCACTGGTGTATTTAGGCATCAAATAACTGACCATGAATAAATATATAAGGACAATTAATATTTGAACATACAGCAGCAAGGTAAAAACTGTGTGAATCAACAGAAGTTGACACTTGGGAAAAATGATTTGAGGTGCGTTTTTATTTTATTTTTAATGTCAACTGGTAGCTGGACATGGGCATCAGTGACCCTCGTGACCAAGTAGGTAACTCTACAGACAAATTCAGAGGGAGTATCTAGGGGGACACATCTGATTGGACAATAGAAAAATGGGTGTGTCTGGAGGGCCACATCTGATTGGACAAAAAAAAAAGGCTGAACAAAAATAAGCTGTTTGTGTTAACCAGAGACATATTATGTCTAAAAACAAGGCGTTATTGGCAGATTGTGTTAACCACCGACATATTACCGTATTTTTCTGAGTATAGGTCACACCCGAGTATAGGTCGCACCATCCAATTATTGCCAAAGAATTGGAAAAATCCATATAGGTTGCACCTGAGTATAGGTCGCACCTAGGTCAAAATGTGGACTGTGTTTAGCTCTGCTGCAAATGTCTCTTCCACAGGAATGCACAGCAAGGCTTTTAAGAAGATTAAAACTTAAAAACAATTAATTGTTTGATAAAAAATTATAGCAAATATGTGTCTGAGCTGAACTTTTCTTTAATAAATGAATAATTTTAGCAGGATAAACACTTAAAAATATATATTTGTTAGCTGACATTATTGTAAGAGTGTGTCTCAGTTTAATTTTTGTTAATAAATGATTACAAATCAGCTCATTTTATAAAAAGCCATATATAGGTCGCACCTGAGGTCGCAGGCCATGAAAAAATTATTAAAAGGTGCGACCTATACTCCAAAAAATACGGCATGTCTATGGTGTTAACCTATTCAACATTAGCGGCGTCTCGGTTCAACATTAGCAGCGTCTCCATAACTTCTTTTTCCGCCTCTCAGCACAGAACTTCCGGTTACATTTCAAAATAAGAGCAACATAAACGAGAAGTGGGGAGGGCTAAATGTTAGTTTTTTTAATACCTAGCCAAAAAAAAAAAATCTGTTTTGGTTGTTGAATAATGTGAAAATAGTTACAATCAATTCATAAAGAAAGAAAAATAAAGAAACCAAAATAATAATGATACTTAAACTGACCTTGGGACAAATGATATTTTGTTTAACTTCATGTTTTCTTGTTCAACCTTTTAAATCAGTCACTGCAGAGGAGTGGTTGTCAGTTTCTATAAGATTTATGAAACTGGAGCATGTATTTCTGCTTACTGGTTAACTTCCTCAGCTGTCTCAGATTTTAAGGGTCAATCTTAATCCATGTTTCAGCTCCTTTTATAGATCAGATCTCATAGAAGAGCAAAGAGCAAATTCTGTTTTTAGCATTTATTTTGGGTTATTATGTTGTTACAGGACACATGCTCTTTAATTGAGACCAGACTTTTTGACAAATGGGAGCAAGTTTCGCTTCAAATGTTTCATATTTCATTGTACCCAGACCACACTCAAGCCGACCTGTGTCAGGTGCAGCCTACAACCCAAGGACTAAAGAGAACCTTCTTGCGTTTGACAGCCTTTAGAAACCTTCAGTTTTAAAAAAGAGCTGATGTAACTTACATAAAGAGCCAGCAAATACATTTAGTCAATCAGTGTTTGGGCTCTACAAACGCCTATTCTCCAGAAATGCCCACTTTTGCTCTGCAGAGATCCTCTTCTCCTTGTGACCCTAAAAGGAAGAAGTGGGTAAAGATAATGGATGGATGGATGAATGGATGGACTTAAACCTGTACTTCAACCAACCACTAGGGGGCCCTCATGCTGTTTATGCTTCATCTTCTGTCTTGTTTCTGTGTCTAGTTATTAATACGCTGTATCATGGAAAAATGGTTGGAATTTTGGAACTATAGTATTTACGATGCTAGTTGTTGATTTCTTCCTAAATAAGCCTTGGTTTTGATACTAAAATAGCATTATATATACAAGTAATAGCATTATTGCGCATACATCAAACTCAAGGTCCAGGTGCCAAAAGTGGCCCTCATTGACATGGCCCCCAAGATGATATCCATCCATCCATCCATCCATTTTCGTCCGCTTATCCGGGGTCAGGTCGCGGGGGTAGCAGCCTAAGTAGGGAGGCCCAGACTTCCCTCTCCCCAGCCACTTGGAGCAGCTCCTCTGGGGGAATCCCAAGGCGTTCCCAGGCCAGCCGAGAAACATAGTCCCTCCAGCGTGTCCTGGGTCTTCCTCTGGGTCTCCTCCCGGTGGGACATGCCCGGAACACCTCACCAGGGAGGCGTCCAGGAGGCATCCTAACCAGATGCCCGAGCCACCTCAACTGGCTCCTCTCGATGTGGAGAAGCAGCGGCTCTACTCCGAGTCCCTCCCGGATGACTGAGCTTCTCACCCTATCTCTAAGGGAGAGTCCAGACACCCTGCGGAGAAAACTCATTTCAGCCGCTTGTATCCGAGATCTCGTTCTTTCGGTCACAACCCAAAGCTCATGACCATAGATGAGGGTGGGAACGTAGATCGATCGGTAAATTGAGAGCTTTGCCTTTCGACTCAGCTCTCTCTTCACCACGACAGACCGGTACAGCGCCCGCTTCACTGCGGATGCTGCACCTATCCGCCTATCGATCTCACGCTCCAGTTTTCCCTCATTCGTGAACAAGACCCCGAGATACTTAAACTCCTCCACTTGGGGCAGGACCTCCTCCCCGACCCGGAGAGGGCACGCTACCCTTTTCCGGCTCAAGACCATGGCCTCGGATTTGGAGGAACTGATCCTCATCCCGGCCGCATCACACTCGGCTGCAAACCGCTCCAGCGAAAGCTGTAGATCACGACCTGATGAAGCCAACAGGACCACATCATCTGCAAAAAACAGAGAAGCGATTCTAAGGCCACCAAAACGGATCCTCTCAACACCTTGGCTGCGCCTAGAAATTCTGTCCATAAAAGTTATGAACAGAATCGGTGACAAAGGGCAACCTTGGCGGAGTCCAACTCTCACTGGAAACGAGCCTGACTTACTGCCGGCAATGCGGACCAAGCTCTGACACCGGTCGTACAGGGACCTAACAGCCCATATCAATGGGCCTGGTACCCCATACTCCCGGAGTACCCCCCACAGAACCCCCCGAGGGACGCGGTCGAATGCCTTTTCCAAGTCCACAAAGCACATGTAAACTGGTTGGGCAAACTCCCACGCGCCCTCCAGGACCCTGCTGAGGGTGTAGAGCTGGTCCAGTGTTCCACGACCAGCACGAAAACCACACTGTTCCTCCTGAATCCGAGGTTCGACTATCCGACGGACCCTCCTCTCCAGAACCCCTGAATAGACCTTACCAGGGAGGCTTAAGAGTGTGATCCCCCTATAGTTGGAACACACTCTACGGTCCCCCTTTTTGAATAGAGGAACCACCACCCCAGTCTGCCAATCCAAGGGAACTGCCCCCGATGTCCACGCGATATTGCAGAGTCGCGTAAGCCAACACAACCCCACAACATCCAGAGCCCTAAGGAACTCAGGGCGAATCTCATCCACCCCCGGAGCCCTGCCACCGCGGAGCTTTTTAACCACCTCGGTGACCTCAGCACCAGAGATTGGAGAGCCCGACCCAAAGTCCCCAGGCTCCGCTTCCTCAGTGGAAGACGTGCCAGTAGGATTGAGGAGGTCTTCGAAGTACTCCGCCCACCGACTCACAACATCCCGAGTTGAGGTCAACAGCACGCCATCCCCACCATAAATGGTGTTGGTCGCGTACCGCTTTCCCCCCCTGAGACGCCGGATGGTGGACCAGAATCGCCTCGAAGCCGTACGGAAGTCATTCTCCATGGCCTCTCCGAACTCCTCCCACGCCCGAGTTTTTGCCTCAGCAACCACCCGAGCCGCATGCCGCTTGGACTGTCGGTACCTATCTGCTGCTTCCGGGGTCCCACAGGCCAAAAAGGCCCAATAGGACTCCTTCTTCAGCTTGACAGCATCCCTCACCGCCGGTGTCCACCACCGGGTTCGAGGGTTGCCACCACGACAGGCACCAACAACCTTGCGGCCACAACTCTGATAAGCTGCCTCGACAATAGAGGCGCGGAACATGGCCCACTCGGACTCAATGTCCCCCGCCTCCCTCGGAACGTGTTCAAAGCTCTCCCGGAGGTGGGAGTTAAAGCTCCGTCTTACGGGAGACTCTGCCAGACGTTCCCAGCAGACCCTCACAATACGTTTGGGTCTGCCAGGTCTGACCGGCATCCTCCCCCACCATCGGAGCCAACTCACCACCAGGTAGTGGTCAGTTGACAGCTCCGCCCCTCTCTTCACCCGAGTGTCCAGGACATGCGGCCGCAGATCAGATGAGACAACAACAAAGTCGATCATCGAACTGCGACCTAGGGTGTCCTGGTGCCAAGAGCACATATGTACACCCTTATGCCTGAACATGGTGTTCGTTATGGACAATCCATGACGAGCACAGAAGTCCAAAACAAAACACCACTCGGGTTCAGATCAGGGGGGCCGTTCCTCCCAACCACACCCCTCCAGAAGTCGAAACGTTTTCTGCAACAAATAAAGTCCAGTTGATCCTGTATTGAATGCCTTTTTTGATTTTATCATGTCCTGGACGACTGAGAATCTTCACCAGCACACACCCCTCTAGGTCTCACTGTCATTGCCCACGTGAACGCTGCAGTTCCCCAGCAGAACAAGGGAGTCCCCAGGAGGCGCACTCTCCAATACCCCCTCCAAGGACCCCAAAAAGGGTGGGTAATCTGCATTGCTGTTTGGCGCATAGGCACAAACAACAGTCAGAGCCCGTCCCCCCACACGTAGGCGAAGGGAGGCTACCCTCTCATTCACCGGGGTGAACCCCAACGTACAGGCACCAAGATGGGGGGCAACAAGTATGCCCACTCCTGCTCGGCGCCTCTCACCAGGGGCAACTCCAGAGTAGAAGAGTGTCCAACCCCTCTCAAGGAAACTGGTTCCAGAGCCAGAGCCATGTGTTGAGGTGAGTCCGACTATTTCTAGCCGGAACCTCTCAACCTCACACACTAGCTCAGGCTCCTTCCCCACCAGAGAGGTGACATTCCATGTCCCAATGGCCAGCTTCTGTAGCCGAGGATCAGACCGCCAGGGTCCCCGCCCTCGGCCACCACCCATCCCACATTGCACCCGACCCCTTTGGCCCCTCCCATAGGTGGTGAGCCCATGGGAAGGGGGACCCACGTCTCCTCTTCGGGCTGTGCCCGGCCGAGCTCCATGGGTGAAAGCCCGGCCACCAGGCGCTCGCCAACGTGCCCCACCTCAAGATGATATGTTAAAGTAAAAAAAAATATATATATATCCACTTGAATTTTTTCAGTGATATTTGATTATGATGTCAAAAGTGCAACAGAGAATGCCAAATGAGACCAATCAAATTATTTTTGAGGAACCTGCAACCAAGAAAAGATGTTGGGTTTCTAACATTGATGTAGATTCTGAAATTGGCCCTTATGTAGTGATATAGGCCTCTGTCTTGACCTTCAAGTACACCTCTCCACATCTCTCTGAAACTCTAAGTGTTACACCTTCTTGAAGATCTTCAAGGAGACGAGTAAACACTATTTTGGTTAACAATTATTATGAATTAATGGACTCTAATTAATCAGATTGAACTTTCTCTTTAATGTCTGTTAATTCAGAATTGATCAAACAGTATTTTTGTCATTTCAATGATGATTTTACTAAGCTGGTATATTTTAAATATGACAAAGTTAAGAGAACATCTCAGAATGATCATGCTTTAAACTGTCATGCTCTATGCAGAATAAGTGTTTAAAGTTGAATGAACAATCCGTCTATTTGTTTGAACTGTTTTTGGAACGAAAGAGAAGTTCTAGACATAACTTAATCTTCGGTCTCCCGTCCGTTCTAAAAACAATTCATCTGTGCTTAAACAGAGAGTGCTCTGTTTTCACACCTGCCTTTTGTTTTGTCTCCGTGCTGGGACTCAGTTCTCAGCACTCACTGAGTTTTTGAGTTCTCGGGGAGAAGGGAAGACGCACGGACGTTTTTCTCCAAGCTGATGTACGTTCCGGCCAGGCACCAAAGGCCCACGTCTTCAGCAAAGGTTCAAACAGCACGTCAGCTGTGAACCACTTCGAGTGTCACAGCTCCAAGCGGTGACACTCTTTCTGAAGTTATCTTGAACAAAACCAGAACCAGGCATCACTCTGGGAGGCCGACGCAGACTTCACGAGACCGTGGCAAGATGAAAGTGGTCGCCTGTAAAACGCAGCAGCCTGCGCGTCTGGCTTGACTAATTTACCGGAGTTGAGACAGGATCATCTTCACGAAGGTAAAAGTGTTTCATCACGGGACGGACGTCCAGCCGAAACCGAGCAGAGGGTGCCATCACTGGTTAAACATCTCAAGATAAGATTCAACCATTTCATTTCAATCTTTTATCTTTCCTCCTTAAACTCCTCCTTATGTTTATTTTCATCATGGTAAA
>JBBPBX010084910.1:0-15202 GCA_038048925.1 Garcialebias charrua
TCTTTTTTTTTTCTTCTCCTCCTCTGCTCTCATCCTTCACACATCTCCTCAGAGCTGCAGTTTCCTCCCTGTTCCGGAGATAAGGCGGACTGCATGAAAGGGGAAAACAAAACAAAAACTCGACCCTTCCTGGCCCATGAACCACACACTGAAAACTCTTGCTATTTTTCCTCCACTTTTCCGTTCTCTGCATCTCTAATTTCACACACGAACCTGCGCGCCTACATCAAACAAGGACTGTCTCCTGACCTCCGCTCAGTCCCCAACATCTCCCATTTCTACTCACAGCAGAGGGAACGGAAGCTGCTGCACACACGTGCATTCTCCAAATACAGACACCATTCACCCATCCTGTCTCTTTAACACTCCAGCTGACAAATTCAGCAACTACACACACTCACATTTTTTTTACTTACAACAAATGAAACACACATTACAGATGAGACACATTCTTCCTCAATTTCACTATAGCTGACCACCTCAGCTCCTACAATACCCTCGCACAAATGCGTCGCTGCACCTCTCGCACGTGCACCATGACGCTTTCTTTCCTTCAAGCTGCACGTTTTAACCTTTTTATCTGACATAAAACATCTCTCACACCCAACCGGACCAAACGCAGCTAACACATCTGACTTTCGTCTTCAATCCATCTGAGCTTCCTCTGAAGCGCGTCTGTAGTCTCCTCGTAATTCTTCCTCCAACAAATCACTCCTGCTAACTTTTTGGACAACTTCCAACTTTCTGATTTGCAGAAATTCCTTAACAAGCTCTATTCCTTCTCAAAATACTTCTATTTTCTTAATCAACTCAAACAACTTGCCTTCTCGCTCCCAACACACTTCACCTCCTCAGAGCTGCTGCCTTCATTCAGAGGCACACACACACACACACACACACACATGCGTCGTTGCACCTTCGACACATGGCTGCAAATCTTCCCCAAAGGCATAGAGAAGCGCTGCTCCTCTTCTTTTTTTTTACTTCACTTCAACTGATAAAGCTATCAAAATAAATCCCCTAACTTTTTCAGAGCTTAATGAACTATTTCAAAACTCCCTCAGACAAAAACTCACAAGGGTTTGCACCCTGGTAAAAAATACTTTTGTTACTTTTCAGAAAACAACAAACTCACAAGGGTTATATATCTTTTCTTCTAACCCCGGCAAAATCTTCTTTCCTTCTGCTCTCACGAAACTACTGATCAAGGGTTTTTACACCCTGGTTCAAATCTTCTGTTACACTTCAGCTCAAAGAATCGGTCAGCAGCTTAAGGCGTCCCGAAAACCGCTGATCCAAACTTCTCAGCTCTTCAACAGCAGGAATCTCTCATCCGCTTCCAAAACAACAAAGGCTTCCAAGAACATAGTTTCACACTTTTCCTTTTTTTCTCCAAACAGCCAGTGTGTACCCTTTCATCCATCTTTTTAAGCACCTTGGAATGTGCTTTACAAATAAAGATAAGATATCCCATCCTCGCTCGTCGCCAAATGTTTTATGAAATTTCAGATCAACCCCAAATAATTAATGTTTTAACATCTTTGTCAGTCCGTGAAAGGTGGGCACACTTACTGGTTTGGAAGAAAACAAACAGACTTAATTAAAAATAATGAATATTTATTAAAGAAGTCTTGTGACAGAAAAAGTAAAAACATACATGTTCAAACATACAAACAGTCCTCCTGCTAGAAATAATTGTCAGTTAAATCTGCCACAGTACTGACTGCACACAAGTTTCCTGCTAAGATTTAAAAGTGTCTGTTTAATCTCGCCACAGTAAAACTTAAAATACACACAATCTCAAAACATTGACGTGTAACAAGTTACAGTATTTCCTCACCTTTGACACTTTGAACAGGGGAGCCGCTCTGTTCTCGGCGAGAGAAAGTCATCAATGCACACCGGGCGTTTGGATCAAAAACCCACGGTAGACTCCAATGTTTATCTGAACAGAACTCATTTTATACCTTTGTGGAGTATGACTTCATTCACTCCCATCAAATATGTTTTCAATCAAACCTTGCTCCTCAAGACAGTATTAGGCACTGCCAAAAGATTTTCTGTTTCATCTATCAGCTACAAGGTCAGTTCGCCCCCAATTGCTGAGCTGTGCTCATCAACATCCCTACAAACTATTTATTTGCCTAACTCCCTTTCAGAAGAACTGCAAGACTTGAAGTGAGATGGGTGATATGCATTCATTCCATCAAAGACCAGTCTTTCGAGAAGGATTGGGCCCTTATCTTTCAAAGAAACCCTGGACCTTTGAAGCAAAGCCACACAAAACCCCCTCTTCAAGGCTTTAATGAAACTTCTTGACACTAAACTAAAATGTTTTTTGTGTTGCATTAAGCATTAACTCTTAAACATTGATAAACATTTAGTCAGAAAAACATTAATACTTCTTAAACTCTTCAGCATCTTACAAGGTGTCATACCAAATAGCTCAGTGTAAAAAACCACACACCATAGCAGAGGAGCTGATACTACCTGCTACCTTAGACATGGTGTCTGTCATGCTGGATGACAAAAGTGCAGCAAAATTAAAAACTATCCCTCTGTCCAATGACACTGTTGCCAGACGAATAAATGACATAATGATCTTCAAGAACAGCTGGTAGATAAACTCAAAGACAACGTTTTGCCCTACAATTTGATGAAGCAACTGACAGCAACAAAGACTGTTTGTGTCATTTGTGTCATTTTGAAATGACAAACTCCCTGGGTGAGAATCTACTTTTTTGTAAATATGTAAAAAACAACCACAGCTGAAGAGCTATTCAAAATCCTGGACTGCTTCCTGACTGAGAACGGGCTAAAATGGGAGAACTGCATCAGAGTTTGCCGTGATGGTGCACACACCATGGCAGGGATGAGGAAAGGAGTTCAGGCTCTCATCAAACAGGTCTCACCCAAAGTTAAGTGGACACACTGTGTCATACATAGAGAAGCACTGGCTTCAAAGCACCTTTCCTCTGAATTAAATGAGATTATGACTGACATCATAGGTGTGGTCAATTTTATAAAGACCAGACAGCTAAAAACAAGAGTCTTCTCTGCCATCTGTGAGGAGATGGGAGCTGAACACCAAGCTGTGCTGTTTCACAGTGAAGCACGGTGGTGGCTGTCACGAGGAAAAGTTTTGTCCAGAGTTTTTGAGCTCAGAGAATAAATGTTACTGTTCAATTTTAATTTGTTATTGATTTTATTTCAACATATTTTTCAGTATCAAATTGCAGTCAGTTCAAAAATGTTTGTAAATTAAATAAGGATTGCATGACCTCTTCTGCAGCCACCAAGTCCTGTAGAAAGAAGCCTGTTAATAGACTGTTGTAGAATTGTACTGTTGTAGCCTGTTGTAGAAGCCTGTTAATCACCCACAGATTCAATCCAGGTGTGTAGCAGAAAGGAAACAAATTCTGCCACAGAAAGCACCTCCCAAGGGGAGACAGAAAGGTGTGTGGCTTCCCTTCTGCTTACACACCTGCTTCTGCAGGACTTGGTGGCTGAAGAAGAGGTCATGCATCATGTGGATCAGCTGTTCTGGAACAGAGGCACATCTAAAACATTCAGAGCAGGCAGGCCTGAGGACTTGAATTGAGAATCACAATTTTATATACAAATTATACTACAGTGGATGTATAATAAACCTTTTTCTTTTTTTACCCCACTTTGGTATGTGCGGGGTTATTACAGCCACCGTATTTATAGTTGCAGCGGAGAGTAGGGGGGCGCGGACTGGATTCTTCTTCCTGGGGGGGGGGGCTTAACAGAAAATAATTGAGAAGCACTGGTGTAGAGTGACAGGAGGAGGAATGCTGAGCAGGGACTGGTAAACATGAGGGAGAGACAACATGAAAAAACATGACAGGAGCAGAGCCTGTCAGTCTGGCCACCACATTTTGAATCAGTTCATTAATATGCAAATTGTAGAATATAAAGAAATATATGCAAACTATGAACGATAATAATAAGCGCTTTAGGACATTGCAGAATTATAAACCTTAAGTTTCCCAAGTTCCTCCTCCAGCAGCAAGGCAGTTGTCTCCCTTGATCACACAAAAATAGAGAAAGAACACAAGATTTATATCACCATCACAGAAACATTAATATACTTTTGAATGTGCCACACGTACTCAGGGGCATTCCCCTGGAACTGTTAACAGCTACTCAGGGCAGACCCCCGGCGTTGCTCGGGGAGGTCCTCCTATGTCCCCGAGTTTTCTTCGTGTTATGTGAGACTCTAATATGTAATGTTTTTATCTTTCTAGGTGTCTGTACTATGTGTGGATATTCCAGCATCGAGTGGCCCCATAAAACAGAGTCCTTCTGGGCCCGCACGCAACTTTACTCGACTACTTTGGTCTATCAAGGCACAAGAGTTCGAATGCGACCTCTTCTTGTCGTCCAGCCCAATCCTTTAGCTCCTTCCTGGTTCACGGGCTGGAGCACACTGAACCGTGTGGATCCCCTGGCATTGACACGCACTGCCTGTGGTGTGCGTTCAGCGACCCCACACGGGTCCGTACTTGACCAGGGCTGTCTGGTCTTGCCTCCTTTGAAATCTGTTGAGAAAATCTAAACCACAAACTTTCGACTTGTTAGACTACAACAGGGCCTTCTTGGTTTAACCCAATTCACTCATCTGAGAGAAGGCCCAAACATGAGTAAATCCATGTGAGTTAAATTACTTTCTACTGTCTATCCATAAACCCACTCACAATGGTGCTGATAAGTCAGATTCTAAAACGTAAGCCAATTTCTCCAATGTTATATTAAAATTTGTACCCGGAAATATGCAATAAAACAAAAATAGAGTTCCATTCTCACCCCTTCAGCTGGAGCATTTCCAGGTACCACCTATAATAAACAGAATCATGTCCATAGCAAACAACACCCAATTAATTATAAATCAGTAGTACAAAGAATGAATCATGCATGTGTAGTGGACCTACCCAGGGTCAAACTAAGGTTTTTGAACTGTCCAGTGGTGACCTTTACTGACCTCTCAGTGAAGCAAGACATTTGCTACAAAATCATTCATTTAGTTGTGGTCTTAGAACATAGTCACCAAAAGAGACTATTTCTATCTTTGATTTTATTCTAATGTGATCAAAAGAATAACTTTTGTCATTTTCATGATGTGTGCTTTTAAGCTGTGTTATTCTGTAAGAGTTAAACTGTGTTCACTGCTGTGTTAAAGGTGAAGTCTCGGGTCAGAGAGACCGGACGGTTTTGTTTAGAAAGTCAGAAGACAGCTAATCCGTTGTTTTCATGAGCAGGGCTCCAGCTTTCTCTGTCTGTTCCTAAACATTTCCCTCTGCTGCTGGCTGTAACCTTGGGTCGTGATAAGACAAGTGAACTCCTTGATTGATCCTGCTTTAAGTCCTAAGTTTTTGCTGAACGCTTCAGAGTTGCTGGGAACTTCAAAAGAGATGTGAACCTTCCCAAAGAGCTGAATGACCACCAGTAACGCGCTAAGGACTCGTCATCCAGCTGGGACTGATAACATGTTGTTATGGGTCCACTTCGAACGAGCGTAAGCTCAAAACTTTGTTTATTCCTTCCTGGAATAAGTTTATCTTGAAGTCAGAGGCCTGAAGCTGACATATTCTCTGATGACCAAGCGGAAACCAGGAGACGTTGAAACGTAAACTAGAACCAGTTTTGGACGTGCTGGGACTAAAGGACTCTGTGCATCTGAAGGCTGGTGTCATTTCTTTATCAGACTCGTCGTCGAAAGGTAAAGAGCTGTTTACAAAACGTACCTGGATTTTAGCAGAAGTCGGATGGAAGTGTCACTTTTGGTATCATGCTCAAGATAATTTCCTTTAAACCATCTCCCATCTTCCTCCTATCTTTTTCTCTCAATCTAAGCTGGAAACTATTTTTAAGCTAAGAGCCCTCAGACTAAATATTTAACATCATATTTGTCTGTTGTGTTACATTAAGTGTGTTGATGCGTGTTAAATTGCAAGAAAGTGAAATCCTGTCAATCAAGTGTAATAATGTTGATTTTAGTTGATTTATTTTAAATAAATGGTAGTGTCTCCTGGCATACCAAACTAAAATCACCGTTTTCTGTCACTTAATGGCTATGGTTATTTATCCATCACAAAGATCACAGAAATATTGAATAAACTGAAAAAGAAAAGAATCCGTGAATTTACTATTCAATCTGAATAAGTAGATTAATTAAGGATAAAGAGGTCAGCTTAATACTGACCCCTGTTAAAATCCTTTAGTTACATCTGGGTGGCACTATATGTGTTTAAAGACACAATATATGGTCTCCCTCATGTTCCCTTACATCTGGTGGCCTACGTACGTGTTTTCTAAAAGTTTATTGATAAATCTGTGGTCTCTCAGTCATGAACTGTAATGTCATGTTTGCATAAAAGGATCCAAGTTTTAAACTCTGAGGATAATAATTTTGGCTGGAAGTGTTCAAAGCAGGCAGACTCTGCATGTTTTTATCATTTGAAGCTGTGAGATTATTATCGTTTCAACTCTGTTACACGCTGTTGGAAGCATCCAGGTGAAGTTTTGTCAGCCGTGGTCTGTGGGGGGGTTCTGGTTCCGTTCGGCCCAGTTCACGCACAGACTCCGGTATAAAGCTTTGTTTGACCGCCGTGTCAAAAGCCTGAAAGCTATAATTAACATCTAAAAGATCGCTGTGCTGGTATTTTACATGTTAGAGCAGGTCAAAGAAGCATATTACTGTTAGAACGTTGTCGGATAGTGGTTCTGAAACCCGAGTTCTGCTCCCTTAAAAGTGGACGGAACCGACCCGAACGCGGCTCCGAGGGAGTCCGTGTCGCGTTACAGTTGACGTGCTGGTTACTGAGCGTAGCTTAGTTGTGCCTGTTTTGAATGTGATCGCCATGTTTCAGGGTTTTGGAGAGTTAATTTGTAGCGTTTGAGTTGTTTTAAGAGTCTATAAAGTTGTGGTCTGCTGTGCGAGCTAACGTTAGAAAGACGTGTCGTGCTTGTCTGTTTATGAGCTGTGATTGGATGAAACGAGAGCTGTGAGCTGTCAATCACTCGTAGCGAGCGCTGATTCGCTGTAGTGGGAACGCACGCCGTTGCGACCAACCCACTTTGTCGTCATTTCCGGTACTTCATTGGTCGAAGGTAAGAAAACTACATTCACCATGAATGCATGGGTAATGCACTGCAAACGCTGTGATTGATTGGTTGACGTCACGTATCTGTTTAGCGAGCTCCGCCTCGCTCAACGGAAGCTGGTGACGCGCTGCGTCGACCCGCCTACTTGTGTCGTCATTTCCAGGTGCACTTTCGGGTGACAAGCAGTTCACAAACTCACAGGACAGACTGAGATTTCACTGAGAGTTTAAACACTCATTTCAAGCCATCTAAACTGTCTAACAACATAGATTTGTCTCTGACAAGAACATGGTTCGAGCGCTTATCACGAACACAATAGAAACTAACTCTAAAAGGTTGTTTTAGTTTAAATACTGAATGAAAAATTTAGTCTCCTCGTGATAACAAACATTAAGACTCGAAGCTGCCCCCTGTTGGTTAAGAGACGTTGACAGATGAGTTTTCTCAAAAATATCATAAAAAAGTCAGCATTTTTATGGTGAAATACCACTTCTAAATTTGTTCTGTACACAAACAATAACTCCTGTTTATTTTAAATACAATTTTACAGAGGTACAGACAAACATTTTTGCTTATATTAAATACAAAAGAATTTAAGATAGCAAACAAAAGTACACTTCTCACTCCAGATACATTCTCTTGGAGCAAAATTAAACAAATCTGTTAAATTTTGATTCAAACAAAATCAAAACATAACGATGGCAGACGAAGAAGAAGTAGATGTGGCGCTGGTCACAGACTCAGGTGCAGACCCAAAGGTGAATCCTCCTGAATCAGATTCTGAATCAGATCATGAACCAGACCCTGAATCAGATCCTGAATCGGACAAAGAGTCAGATGCAGAACCAGATCCAGAACCAGTGGACCCTGATCCTCAAGGCCCGGATCAAAAGGCTGAAGTTGGTGGGCCAGACTGGATTGATAAGGTTTTAGGGCAGCTTGCTAAAATATTCACAGATTATGGTAAAAAGGTGCCTGAAATGACTCCACTGACATTAAACGCTGAGCTGACAAAAGTGGCAAGCGGTGGCTCGAAAAAGGAAGCAAAAAAGGTCAGTATGGAGCGCTTAGCAAAGCTGGCCCTGTTACTAAAGGCAAGGTTGGACCAGGAAGTCAGGGAAAATTCAGCTCTAGAGCACGATCTGAAGCATGCACAAAGAGCGTGCAGGGCGGATAAGTCAGCATTCAATGTTGACTTACAACTAGCTCAAAGTGAAACTGAGAAGCTGCAGGAGGAGGTTCAGTCACTAAAACAGTCTCAGACGAACGATGCTGCTCAACTGGTTCACAAACAAAAACAGGCTGAGATTGATCGTTTAACTAAAAGTTTACAGGATGCAAATGAGACCCGTGATGAACTCATGAAATGCCAAGGTCATACTTTAAAGTTATACAATGAGACCACACAGAAAAATCTCAGGATTCAGGCACGACATGATGCGGTCATTCTTGAAAAAGATGAACTATACAGTCGGTGTTGTGAATTACAACGCGAGTGTACAGACAACCGCGCAGAATTAAAAGAGTGCAGGGAGAAGCTGGCCTCAACTGAATACAAATTAAAACAAGAAAAGAAAAAACGTCTGGCATTAATTAAGGGTCAATCTCTAGATGAGCCCAGACCTCCAACACCACCGCCTAGAACACCAACACCACCGCCTAGAACACCAACACCACCGCCTAGAACACCAACACCACCGCGCCGTCCCTTAGGGCCTCTAAAACCGACGATCCCACCGGATGCACCGGTAAGTGGATCTGATAAAAACCCACAAATACCTCTATCAATGGCTGAACTACGGAATATGGCTAAAAGCATTCAAACCTTCGCTCCTGGCCCGATGGGCTCACATGAAACCAAGATCTATCTCGATGACCTTGATTTCCAGCTTCAACGCTTCCCAGAAGCTACAGCTGATGATAGAATCTGTCTGTTAAGGTTAACATCGGACAGGACGGTGCATGCTTTTATGAAGCGTCAACGAGAAGCAGTGATGAAAGACTACAGTCTTCTCTGTGCTGCGCTGATAAAGGAGTTTACTCCTTGCACGGGGCCCGATGGCATCATAACAGCAGCTAACATCAAGCAAGGTAGGAATGAACACCCAAGGTCATATTATGACCGAATATTCCGTGCCTATTTCGGGGACAGATGCGAACCTGAAATGGAGGAGGAGGTAGGGTTTAAGTATATTTTCAGCCAAAACCTCTGCCCTGACATAAGGGAGAAAGTTCATGTCAGCGCGAACTACAAACGGAGGTCCATCGATGAAATAAGAGAGTGTGCGATAGATGTTTTTACAGGTCGCACACCAAACAAAACACCCTTTGAGGTGTGCCCGGGTGAGATGGTCAAATCCAACTCACTAGAGCTGGAAGGGGCGCGGAAAACGACTCCTTCTCCTACAAAAGGTGAGAAAAAACAGAATTTTCGACCTGACAAAACACGTAGCGAAGGTGTCCGCTGGAACTATGACCCGAAGTGGCTCAGACAAGACCCAGAGTTCGGAAGACGATATCAAAAGGGGGGTGCACGTCCTAAGGATAAGAAAGATGGTCACAAGAGTAAACCATATAATAATGGGTGGTCCCGACAGGAACCCCCAAGTCAAGGACAAGCCCCTCCTACCCCTCGAACAGAACAGTCCGAGACAGGCAAAAAATCGCAAAAGTTCCAGAGGAAAGGCCGTAGCCCTCTGTCCCCAGAAGACATGGAGAGCATACGTCAGATGTTCGAAGTGTGGGGTAATACAAAAAATGAGAACAAACCTGGTGTGATGTGTAGCACTATCATTGATAGTAACTCTGAGCACACAAATAACATCAATGCCACAATTGATGACAATCACCAAGATACTGATGGTCAGGCTCCTGGCAATCAGGGTAACGACAGTCAACAGAACGTTAAATGTATCCATGACATCGTTGTTACGGAGTCCGAGAACCCCTCGTCTGGAAAAGGGGGGGAAAGCTCACTCACCAATGATAGTGGCTCGCCACAAACTGAACACTCAGACCCATGTGTGTCTGCACTACCAGTACTGATAAATGAAAGTCACACAGTCAGGGGTAGACGTGATAAACGTCGGAGAAAACCTGATAGGTTCCTGTGTAACATTATCAGAAAGGGGCCCGCTAAGAAAGCTTACCTGTCCATCACGTTGGAAGGGGTCCTCACAAAAGAGGCCCTCTTGGATGGTGGGGCAGACATATCCATTATGTCACCCACACTGTTGGAAGAGCTACGGCTAGCTGCTAACGGTGTTGACAGGGAAATACCCCTCAAAGAATGTGCTATAGTCTTGCAGGGCCTCTCGGATACGAGTACAACCCTGACAGCTATAGCCATGGTTCACATGCAGATTGGTGAAACGACATTGTACCACCCGGTACACGTGTCCACCGTTGACTCATTCCCATTTTTGGTTGGCCAAGACTTTATAAACCGCTTTGACGCGATTATAGATTATGGCGATCAAACAATGTGGACCAGAGTGAGCCAACCACTGCCGATCGATATGCCTACACAAGGTGACACTGACTGTTTAACAGCAGGTACCTCAGAAGGCACAAGGGAATCCTCAACCGAGAGCACAATCCCGGTAAGTGAACCTTCCAAAATAGGTGAGACAGAAGAGAGCCCCCTCTGCGAGCTGAAACAGTCGGCGCTCACCGAACACTACCTACCACAGGTAGTCAAAGGTGTTGAGATCCAAGGATCCCACACCGATGATGCTGTTCTATCTCCTTGGACGGAGAAATCAGCGATCAGCCAAGCTGTCTATGGAACCTTGTGTTATGATCCAGCGTGGTGTGGGAGGAGGTGAGTCCATTAGTGCAGACGGACACTCAGAGACACGAGTAAAAAGTCAAAAAATACTTTAATAACAAAAACTCAGAGCTCAACTGTGGCTGTAATACAAAAAGTCCAACATGACGAAGTACTCACAAAAACCAAGGAGCTGACACGACACACCAGGCAGGAAGACGAGATGACCCGACAAAGACATGCACACAAATGCAAACTTATATACACAGACTAATTACCTAAATCATACACACCTGAGACAACACACCTGAGACAGACAACATGCAAGACAAGGAGACGACCACCAGAGGGAGCCACATCCTTACAGTACCTCCCCCTCAAAGACGCCCCCAGGCGTCCACAAGGAACACCCCCAACAACCAGGGCGGGCACGAAGGAGAAAACACAGGGACAGGGGAACAGGACAAGGGACAAAAAGCAAAACTTGCAAAAACCCAAACCAGACCTAAACACAGACCAAACCCAGGAAACGAACAAGCGCCAAAACATCAAACGTAGAAACGTCGAACGGAGTGACGTCATCGGACGTAGCGACGTCATCGACGCGGCGACGTCATCGACGTGGAGACCCTCCATCGATGCGGAGGCGTCTGAAGAGCGAGGACCCTCTGCAGCAATGATGTCACCGACCCGAGGACCCTCCGAAGACAGTAGAGGCGTCACCTGGCGCGGGAAACCCCTGCAGACGTCGAGGCTCAGCGGCGAGAGGACCCTCCGAAGCAAGTAGAGGCGTCGTCAGCGCGTGAACCCCCTAGACGCCGAGGCATCAGCGGCGCGAGCACCCACGAAGCAGAGGCGCCACCAGCGCGGAGACCCTCCGAGAACAGTAGAGGCGTCATCAACGACGCCGGGACCCCCTGAAGGCGAAGAGGCGAACAGCGGCGCAGGACCTCTGCAGACGGCGAAACCTCAGCGGCGCACTCCGGCACCAGACGGCGAGGGGAAAAAAAAGAACGGGCAGGTGAGAAAAATAAAAGTCTGAACTGGGTGTGATCCTTGTACTGAATGAAAACAGAGACTGCAGGAGGTGGAAAAACTACGGAGACTGCAGCAGGTTGCATAAGAGCGGCCGCAGGAACTACAGCTGCAGGGATCACGTCTGTGACGGCTGCTCTCTTCGAGCGGAGACCGTCACCTTCTGCCTCTGGAAGTACCGCCCGCTGGACTCACTGTTGGTCGGGTCATCATGTTAGGATCCAGCGTGGTGTGGGAGGAGGTGAGTCCATTAGTGCAGACGGACACTCAGAGACACGAGTAAAAAGTCAAAAATACTTTAATAACAAAAACTCAGAGCTCAACTGTGGCTGTAATACAAAAAGTCCAACATGACGAAGTACTCACAAAAACCAAGGAGCTGACACGACACACCAGGCAGGAAGACGAGATGACCCGACAAAGACATGCACACAAATGCAAACTTATATACACAGACTAATTACCTAAATCATACACACCTGAGACAACACACCTGAGACAGACAACATGCAAGACAAGGAGACGACCACCAGAGGGAGCCACATCCTTACACCTTGGTTAAGAAACAGTTGGGTCTAGATATGAACAAAAAGGCTTTCCGCTTTTCGTTAGACCCCAACGATAAACAGGTAATGACCGCAATAGGGATCATTGACCTGAAACTAATCTGGAACCAACGAGAACTGGATCACCCGTTCCTCGTGGTCCCGAACTTACCACATGCAACCTACATAGGCTCCGACATTTTGGTAAGATTAGGTGTCCGAGTGGACATCAACAACAATGTACTGTGGTCACTAGACACGGCCACAAAGGACTCTCCTGTGCTGACCACAGAGAACCTTAAAGCTGGACAGACCATTCCAGAGGTCTGCCAGATTGCTAACAGCCATAACACTGCGGTACCACCTCAGGTTATGAACAAGCCGGTGATGTGTCACATCATGAAAGGACAAGCTATTAGCACAAAACAGGCATACTTTCAACCATCTCCTATGTTTTTCAACTTAGGACTGTCCATGGAGGCCACATGCCAAGTGACCCTCGACTGCAGAACCACGACTGTTGCTGTGTGCAACACAAGCACAGAAGAGGTACTGATCCCAAAAAACACACAGCTAGGATGGTTGATCTCTACTGATTTTCATGATTTTGAGCTAAGCATTCCATTTCTGGGAGGACTCCCAGAAAACTTGATCCCAAATCAACACACGGGGCAAGTCTTGTTCACGAAACCAACACAGGCCATAGCTCTTTTCTCCCCCACTGAGTCCGACCAGGACACTGTCCGCAGGTTCGGTTTCAACAAAGGAGACAGTCTATGCCCCCAAACTTACAGTGCACTACCTGTTGACAGGTTTTACGACACTGAAGGGGACTCACTGGAGCTCCCCAAAGAACAAGAACCCCTCTCAGTTGCTTCACAGATTGACCAGGTGGTCGCCCAAGCCGACGCCCTGAAAACTGATGAAGAAAGGGACAAACTTCGCAAAGTTCTTCTAAAATATGAGAGATCATTCTCGACTGACTCGATGGATTGTGGGTTGACCACGCTCCACACAGTGAGCATCCCAACCCCGCCTAATGCTCCCCCTGCATTTGTCAGACAGTACAAGATTCCTCTGGCAGCACATCAACCTATCAGAGAAATCATTAATGACCTGTTAGAAAAAGGTATCATCCGATACTGTAACAGCACTTACTCTGCGCCTTTATGGCCGGTGTTAAAACCAAATGGTAAGTGGAGACTCACTATAGACTACAGAAAGCTAAACAAACAAGTTCCCTTATCCAGATGGCCTATGACGCAACTCCAACAGGAACTGCCCAAGGTCACCAATGGTAAGTACTTCTCGACCCTCGACGTCGCCTCTGGTTTTTGGACCATCCCTGTGCGCGCCGAGGACCAGTACAAACTAGCTTTCACTTTTGGTGGCCGTCAGTACACCTTTAACAGGTGTCCCTTTGGCTACGCTAACTCACCTGCAGAGTTCAACATCTTCTTGAACAAAGCATGTCCAGACGCCCACGAGCGTGGAACACTGATCTACGTGGACGATGTCCTTTTGAGGCAGCCAACACTGGACTCACATTTGGCTGAGATCGACCACGTTCTGAATCAGCTGACAACTGCTGGTGCTAAGATATCACTGTCAAAATGCCAATGGTGCAGAACCAAAGTGGACTACGTTGGCCTACTTGTAGGTCCTGACGGAGTACAACCACAGCTGACTCGCACCCAAGGCCTCGACAATCTCAAAGTCCCCACCAATCTCAAAGAACTACAAAGTTTTCTGGGCGTGTGTAACTACTCGAACCAATTCATCGAAAACTATGCGGACCTTGCGAAACCACTGACTGAACTCCTTAAAAAAGACGTACCATTTGTTTGGACTGACAAACAGCAACAGGCAATGGACGCTCTTATAAACAGGATCAAGTCAGCCCCTTGTTTAGTCTACCCAGACTACAACAAAGAGTTTTACTTGGAAGTGGGCTTCTCAGCTCATTGCATAAGTGCAGGTCTGTACCAGATACACGACAGAGACAAACGTGTAGTAGCCTACGCCAGCAAAACGATGGCAGGCCCCGAGTTGAGATTCTCAGACTGTGAGAAAGCTTTACTGACCACAGTGTGGGCAGTTAAACATTTCTCCAGCTACATTGGTGGACAGAAAATCATTGTGGAAACACAACACCAGCCAGTGACTTTTCTTAACAGTGAACGCATCAGAGATGGTGTGGTGACAAACTCACGTGTTGCAACGTGGCTCATGGCGCTTCAAAGTTTTAACCTAGACATACGTTATGGTCAAAACAAGAAGTCTCATCTGGGGACGGACTTGGCAATCTGCCAGAAGTGTACACAAGATGTACCAGCCACCCAGCCGCCGGTTGAGGTAAAACCCCCAGTAACTGAAGACCCGAATCACCACTTCTTTGATGACAATATCTGCAAAGATATGACAACATTGTACGTGGATGGATCTTCATTCCTCCGCGACAAAATCTGCAGAGCAGGTGTTGGAGGGGTCCTCCTCCAAGACCAAGAGCAGATAACTTTCAGCTACAAATTAGGATCTCAGACTTCTCAGTACGCTGAGATTGCAGGAATCCTAATAGCTCTCCAGATGGTAGTAGAACGCTCCATCAAGACGCTAGTCATCTGCACTGACTCTAACTATGCTCGTTTGAGTTTCGCTTGTCACCTCGCTGTGTGGAAACAGAACGGTTTCCTAACAAGCGACAGAAAAGTGGTCAAACACAAAG
>JBBPBX010084911.1:0-15202 GCA_038048925.1 Garcialebias charrua
TGCTCTGTGGAGGTGAAGAATCTGGATTATATTGGATTATGATGGCAGCGCTTTGCTTTTTGGCGTTTGTGGAGCACTGGTCTATCGCAAAGGAGGGGGACTTCAGCAGGACTTAATGCCTGGAGCACCCGACGTCTGGTCTGCGCGGTGACCTCGAGAAATCAGCTGTTTGCAAGCTTATCCAGAGGGTGAACAGATCACCCTCGGACTGGGACTCTGCACGCTGTACTGGTCAACATCTGAGATCAGAGCTTGGATCAGTGGAAAAAGTCCCAAATTGGATCACTTGGAACAGAGTCGCCCTTACAGACTGAAGGCTACAGAAATTACAATGTGAGCTTGAAATGAAAATATTTGTCAATTCTTATCTGACTCCCTTGGAAACAGCCTTGAAAAAGGCTGGATATCTAATTTCTCCTGAGATGTGCTATACTGTGGACAAAACAGCGGCTCTCTTGTCTTGTCTGCTACCCCCCTCCCCCCCCAGATAACTTTTCTATGAGCGTTATCGGAGGCCGGCTGGTCAGACTGTCGCTATCTGGTGTCTCATGGACAGAATCCTCCCTGCCTCAGTCTCAACATGCAACGTGTAACTGTCTAAATGTGCTTATTGGTATAGTTTTTACTGTGTCATGCGGTGTCTTGGCAGACAAAATGTGATACATTTTTTTTAATACCAACGCTGTGACCCTCATGGTACTTTCCCTTTTCACACCTTTGACCTTCATCCCGAAACGGATGAGAGAGGCCGCGCTGAAGAACATGTCATGTGTTCTGAATAAGCAGCAGCTTTACACACTCTCCATCTCGGGATGACTGTGCATACATAATCACGCTGTATTGGCGACAAACTGGTGCAATGTTAATAAAAGCTCTTGAATCTTGAATCTTTAAGTGGGGCAATCTCAAACCGTGTGATCCAAGGTGACAAGAGTGATCTCACATCTACAGTGATTCCAGTTTGGTTATCCACAGTAAGCAACCCAGAACAGGAAATGCTAGTATACGCCCTTCTGGACACTCAGAGCGACACTACATTTGTTTTGCAAGAAAAGGCAGATGTTCTGGATACAGAAAAGAGAGATGTACAGTTAAAGCTCTCTACATCATCATGCAAAGAGGAAGTTGTTCCAAGTCAAAGGATCTCAGGGCTACAAATCAGAGGTTTCTACTCATCAAAGAAAATCTCACTTCCTACTACATACACAAGAGTGTTCATCCCTGCAATTTTAAACCATATTCCCACACCCAAGACGGCAGGAGCATGGCCACATTTGGAGCACCTCGCTGATGAAATAGCACCTCTGATTGAATGTGATGTTGGTCTGCTGATAGGTTATAACTGTTCACAAGCACTGGTACCTAGAGCAGTTTTGTCAGGAAAAGACAATGAGCCTTTTGGCCAAAAGACAGATCTCGGCTGGACAATACTTGGAGGTGTTGATCCTTGTGTTAACTATGGAGACATTATTGGATGTAGTCACATGAGCATTGTCAAAGAAGTGACACCCAGTCCACAATCTGATCAGTTGTTGAAAGAAGTGCACTATGTTGCACTGAAGTTAAAGAAGTTGTTACACCATCAGATGTGATCAAAGTGCTTGAGGCTGATTTCAATGAAAAGAAAGTGGAAGATTCTCACCTCTCTCAAGAGGATTTACGCTTCATTTCAACAAGTTTTCTCTGGCAAGAAAAGCTTCCCAATGAAGAGGCTAAGGTGGGAGAACTTTAATCAGAGGACCCCGAAGTACGCAAAGTAGTTGTATACCACACGTCATCAAGGGTGGATTCTCTGGCAGACCGTTTTGTGAAATTCTCCAGCTGGTCAAAACTAGTCAAGGCTATTACAAGACTTATCAGATTTGGAAGAGAGTTTAAGAAGAAGCAAAGAAAAACCCATGAAGCCACAAGTCTTGAAGAAAGACAAGAAGCTGAACTTAGAATCATAACCATGGTACAAGGGTCAGTCTTCTCCAAAGAAATCAAGGAGCTTCAGTCCCGAAAAGAGTTAACTGAAGACAAGACAAACAGACTCTATCGACTCAGTCCCTTCCTGGACCACAAGTGCGTCCTCCGAGAGGGAGGTAGATTACAGCAAGCTACGTTACATCCACAAGTCAAGTATCCAGCTATTTTACCAAAGACCAGCCATATCACAAGGTTGCTGATCCATCACTATCATCAGCGAGTGAAACATCAAGGTCGGGGCATGACAATAAATGAGCTAAGAGCAAACAGCATTCGGATACTTGGTTGTAGTCGAGCAGTAGGCTCCTATATCTACAGCTGTGTGAAATGCAGGAAATTCAGACGTGGAACAGAAGAGCAGAAAATGGCAAACCTGCCTAATGAGAGAGTGGAAACAACTCCTCCCTTCACATATTGTGGGATGGATTGTTTCGGCCCATTTTATGTCAAGGAAGGAAAGAACTCAAGCGCTATGGGCTGCCGTTTATGTGCCTGTGCTCTCGTACAGTACATATTGAGTTACTTGATGATCTCTCAACTGATGCCTTTCTCAATTCATTCCGTGTCTTCATCGCCCTACGTGGAAATGTATGTCAGTTGCGGTCAGACCATGGTACTAACTTTGTTGGGGCAGAGCGAGAGCTCCTGGAAGCAGTAAAAGACATGGACAAGGAAAGTCTGAAGCAACTAGGCTGTGAAGTTGTGATGAACCCTCCCTCTGCCAGTCATATGGGCGGATCCTGGGAGAGACAAATCCGTACAGTCAGAAGTGTATTGTCCTCCATCCTGGATCAGTCATCCCGAACATTGGACTGTTTGTCATTAAGGACCTATCTTTATGAAGTGATGGCCATCGTAAACAGTTGACCCATCACCCCACACCTACTCAGTGATCCTACTGGACCTCAACCACTTACGCCCAATCTTCTCTTGACCATGAAGTCGTCTGTAATATTACCACCCCCAGGAGACTTTGTAAGAGGACTTGTACCTTCGCAAAAGATGGCGTAGAGTTCAATACCTAGCCAATGAGTTCTGGCACAGATGGAAAAGGGAATATTTGTTGGGACTACAGCAAAGACAAAAATGGCAAAGAACAAGGAGAAATGCTAAAGTCAACGACATAGTGATCGTCCAAGATGACATAGCGCCTAGAAACAAGTGGAAACTCGCTAAGGTCACAGTGGTGTATCCAAGTGAAGATGGATGTATTCGCAAGGTGCAGCTGTTGATCAGTGACTCTGCATTAGATTGTCATGGAAAGAGACTCACTAAACAAGTACATTTGGACAGGCCTATTCATAAGACAGTTACACTGCTAGAGGCAGAATAGACCCACTCACAAGTTAGAGTTCATCATAGAAATCACAAGTGATTTGGTGAGAGTGTAGCTGCAATCAAGGGCAATTCTCATTTAATTCATTATTCAATATTCAGTTAAAGAGAGCAATAAATATTAGTGTTTGATACAAACATTCAATAATTGATAACAACTTTCAGTAATTTATGTTGTTAAAGTTAATTTTTTGGGTTAAAAATGCATTAAAATGTATGGGGGAACTTATCTTTTGTTCCGCGTTGATTCCCTTGGGGTAAGATTGATTGACACATTTGCCATGAAAATCGTTAGAGAACCGTTACTGCATATGAGACTTACGAGAAGTTTCCCCCAGAAGACAAAGGGGTGTTTTTTTTATTTCTTTTTGTGAGAAGAAGCTGTAGAAAATCATCTTTATTCCTCTGGAGTTAATGTGGCCAATGAGGTACGATTTATTGTTTTATTTGTGTATTTTATTTTGTCTTTTATTTCTGTAAATCTTTATTGTCCGTGAACTAATTTAGATCTGTGTTTTCTTTCTTAGTTCTGACGGCATTTTTGGGGCATTGTTAAGTCACGTTGTCTACAATAAATGTCTGTTAAAACCCAAGAAAGACGTTGATCCATAACTGAACTCGAGAGGAGTAACACACACCTTTCTTTTAGTTTTGTTCTTCTTCTTCTTTCGGCTTTTCCCTTTTCAGGAGTCGCCCCAGGGAGTGATCCTCCTCCACCTCACTCTGTCCTCTGCATCCTCTGTCCTCACTCCAACTACCTTTATGTCCCCTCTAACTGCATCCATATATCTCCTCTTTGGCCTCCCTCTTTGGCTTTTTCCTGGCAGCTGCATTTCTAACATCCTTCTACCAATATAACCACTGTCCCTCCTCTGGACATGCCCAAACCATCTCAGTCTGGCCTCCCTAACTTTATCTCCCAGTTGTTCAACATGTGCTGTACCTCTGATGATCTCATTCCTGATCTTATCCATCCTTGTCACTCCTAAGGAGAACCTCAAAATCTTCATTTATGCCACATCCAGTTCTTTCTCCTGTCTTTTTGTCAATGACACTGTCTCCAGACCATACATACAATATAGCTGGTCTCACCACTGTCTTGTAAACTTTTCCTTTGACCTTTGCAAACACCATTTTGTCACAAATCACTCCTGAAACAATTTTCCATCCACTCCATCCTGCCTGGACTCTCTTTTTCACCTCTTTTACCACATTTCCCATTTTCCTGGACAGTGGACCCCAAGTACTTGAAGTCCTGCACCTTTGTGACCTCTTATCCTTGTAGCCTCACTGTTCCACCAGCCTCCCTCTCATTCACACACATGTACTCTGTCTTACTACAGCTGACTTTCATTCCTCTTCTTTCAAGTGCATACCTCAGTCTTCCATTTTGCCACACTCCATTTTAAATTACCCCTGGCCCAGTGCAAACATCTGAGCTTGTGGAGCTTGCTTAGAAATGGCTTCCTGTTTACACTGTAGTTTCAGCTGGCTACGGCGGACGGCATGGTGGATTGTGTTCACCGACAATGCTTTCTGGAAGTATTCCTGAACCCATTCTTTTGTTTCCTTCACAGTGGCATTCCTGTTTGAGGTGCAGTGATGTTTAAGGATCCGGAGATCACGAGTATCCAGTAGTTTCACGGCCATGACCCTTACGCACAGCGATTGTTCCAGATTCTCTGAATCTTTTGATGATGTTAAGCATGGTTGATGATGATAACTTAAAAGTCTTTGCTATTTTACGCTGGGTAACACCATTCTGGTATTGCTGCACTATCTTTCTGCGTAACAATGGTGGAATTGGTGATCCTCTTACCATCTTGGCTTCTGAGAGACACTGACACTCTGATAAGCTCTTTTTATACCCAATCATGTTTTCAATTGACCTAATTAGTGTTAATTGGTCTTCCAGCTGTTCGTTATATGCTCAATTTTCTTTTTCCAGCCACTTATTGCTACTTGTCCCAACTTTTTTGGGATTTGTTGACACTGTGAAATTTTGAATCAACATATTTTTCCTTTAAAATGTTACATTTACTCAGTTTAAACTATTGATCTGTCATCTATGTTCTATTCTGAATGAAATATTAGATGTTGGCATCTCCACATCATTGCATTCGGTTTTTATTCACAATTTGTTTAGTGTTCCAACTTTTTTGGAATCCGGTTTGCACAAGACGATGCATTTCAGCTCATCACGTGATCTCAAAACAATATGGTCCCCAATGCTGTAGGCCCCTGAACTTCAGCCCAGGTCAGACCGTGCACTAAAGCAGCCCAGGAAACAGAGACATTCAACAGCACACAGAACCACTGCTGGATCTGAATCACAGTTTTGCCAAGATCCAAGGCAGGCACCACCCTACTTCTGACTGGTTAGTAGGTCTATCTAGTGTGGTTGGGAGTTTAAGCTGCACCTCTGTTAAATCCAGAGAAATGTCTGTTAAATCTCTTGGCAAACTATTTTTATCCGCAGATACACCAGTGATCCAGCACAGTGCCAGAGTCAAGTCAGATTTATTTGTATAGCACATTTAAAACAGGAACTGTTACCAAAGTGCCATCAGACCCTGCATGCCTGGTGAACGCTTCTACTTCCTTAGCTTGGATTTTGACTCGGGTATCATCCACCTACGCTGGGTAAAAAAATGATTTAATTGATTTTAGATTGATTGCATTTTAATTTAACAATATAAATTTTAAGGACTTGAGAATCGATTTTTAACAGTAAAATGCAACACGTCCAATTAAAAGTTCAAGCGCGCGGCGCGCATACACAGAATGGACGATTAAGGGAATGCTCCGCTCAGCAAGTCATCCCAACTAAGATCTGACGTCTATAATAAAAAAATAAATACTAAATGGATTTAAAACAGGAAATATATAAAAAAAAAAAAAACGGAGTACGGTGGAAAAAAACAGGTTTGCAACAACAAATCGATAAAATCGATAAAAATCGATTATTAAAAGTGCTGGCAACAAATTTCATTATTGATTCGTTGTGTCATGCAATTATGTGTCTCTCACGGCGTTGCAGAGCTGTTTTGTTCACCTGCAGAGCATTGTCAATGCTAGCTGACTGAATAACGTTTGTTTTTTTACTCTGCAGCGTGAGTTGAACAGAGCGAGGGGGAAGGCGGAAGCAGAGGCGTTCTTTTCAAAGGAAATTAGGTACATTTTACACATGCAGAGGTGGTCCTAGCCTATTTGGCGCCCTGGGCGAGCAAACCCAATGGCGCCCCCTCCCCCCCCACCCCCGGGCCGCTAGATTGCCAGTGGCGGTCCTCTCTCAGAAAATTTTGAATAAAATAGATGCAATTTCCTGCATTTTGGTGATTCTGGTGTATTTTAATGGGTTGTTCAACATCTAGTTTTACCTACATATATAATCTATTCAATAACTATTTTAGAGTTAATGGCAGAACAAGAAGTAGCCTGAGACAAACATGTAGCATTAACACATTATGAACATTATTCAAAAATTGTTTCCATAAGAACATTATCAAATATTTTATGTGAACGGTAAGATACTAGCAATCACAGCATTGTAAGAGGGGGACAGTTGAACACGGAGGCCTCCACCTCTGTTTAATGATGGACGGTTTCTTTTCACAAAGATGGCCTCCTTTACTCCTCTCTCAAACCATCGTTCCTCTCTATCAAGGAGGAACGATGACGGAGTTTGTCACAGCTCCTCAGAC
Source organism: Garcialebias charrua (assembly GCA_038048925.1). Classification (NCBI taxonomy): domain Eukaryota; kingdom Metazoa; phylum Chordata; class Actinopteri; order Cyprinodontiformes; family Rivulidae; genus Garcialebias; species Garcialebias charrua. The sequence continues at coordinate 7,008 of JBBPBX010084911.1, forward strand.
TGAAGAAGTCTTTTTGATACAAAGAAGAATCTGTCCAGAGGACTACATTTATTGAGCCTGCATCAGGACAATAATCTGTAAAGCTTTAGTACATTTTATACGGAAAACAAATTTTGATTTAACCAATTAATATATTTTCAATGGCAAAATATGCAGGTTTATTTCATATTTCTGTCATACTATTCCCTTTCATTGCTTTATGCATTTATTATCTTACTTTTAATGATAAAAATATAATGAGTCCCTACTGTTGTTTAGAAAGTGTTTATATTACTAATGTTTGTTCACACACAGTTAGAACAGCTCACCTGTTCCTTCATACTGACAAGAACAATCCCCTCATCACTCCTGGCTCTAAATCACATTAAAAATTGTCATAACTCAACACAAATCTCCCCTTTTTACAAAGACTTTTGATCAATTCAGGCCAATTTCATTAAAGAGTTGAATCATCTGACATCTCAGGGCACTTTTCATATAGAGCAGGTCTTCACCAGACTCATATATTATTTAAATTATTTAACAGAATGTTATGTCACAATGCCACACACCACAAAATTAATTGACTTCATAATTAACTTGAACTGTGGTTTGCAGCAAAGTTCAACAGCATGTCTTACCTATTTGATCTCAAGCTGCAGCTGCTGTTTGAGTGAAACAGTGTCAATCATGGTTGTACATTTAGCTGCGTCTGTTTTCCTTCTCTTCTCTGCACCACCCTTACTTTCCCCCCCTTCCATGATCTTTTCACTGACCGCACGTAGTGTCACCTCCGCGCACCTAACTAAAACGAAACTGAAAGTGGATGAGGTGCACGGTGCCCCAGCAGCTGCTGTGGTGATTAAACTGGGGACATGTGATTAAATGAAGGGTGGGGCGGCACAGGAGCAGTGCAGTAGTGGTGTTCTGTGTTATGTTGTTAAAAACAAAAGTTGTAAAAGATTAAAAATAAATAAAAAATAATCGAGGCGCAGTGTCTCTCCTTCTTCTTCTGCTTTGCCACCCCCTGCTGGACGCCGCCTTGGGCAATCGACCGTATTGCCCATATGGAGGACCGCCTCTGTACACATGACCAACGAGGAGAAAACTTTTCAACCCAAGTCTTTAAAAGTGTGGGAGCACTTCACGCTTCACAAAGTTAAAAACTGTGCAACATGCAGCTTTGAAAAGTGACGACATGACACGGGAGAACCACGGAGATAAAAGTAAACATGTGGGAGTCATGAGGAGGCTGAAGGAGCTCAGCAGCAGATACAAAACATCTCACTCCCAACTCATCATGTGGTGGCAGATAAGTCTCTACATTAAAACACATTGCTCTGTTTCCAAGAGAGAAAACGTAACGTCAGTCTCTGAAGTTACCATACCATACCATACCATTTTATTTATAAAGCACTTTCAACAGGAACAAGTCCACACCAAAGTGCTGGAAAAACAAACACGCAACAGGCAACACATACAATGAAGTACAACACGAAAAACATAAAAACATTGCAGATCATAAATAAAACGATCCAATACAAATCAGCTGGCATTGAAAGCAATGGAGTAGTAGTGAGTTTTTAACCGGGATTTGAAAACCGAGAGGGAGGGGGCCTGTTTGATGAGCAGCGGTAACTCGTTCCAGAGTCTTGGGCCTGCTACAGAGAACGCCCTGTCACCCCTGCGCTTAAGGCGAGTTTCTGGAACTATTAAGAGTACCTGATCCTCTGACCTCAAAGCACGTGGAGGGACATATGGGTGTATCAGATCCGAGAGATAGGCGGGGGCGAGACTGTTCAGCGATTTGTAGACATACATGAGAATTTTGAATTGGATTCGAAGATGAACCGGTAGCCAGTGAAGGGAGGCCAAGACTGGTGTAATGTGCTCTCTTTTGCGTGTGCTGGTTAAAAATCGGGCAGCTGCGTTCTGAACCAGTTGTAATCGTGCAATGGTGGCTTGACTGACGCCAAGCAGAAGTGAATTGCAGTAATCAAGCCTAGATGTAATGAATGCGTGAATCACTGTCTCCAGGTTGTTTTTTGATAATATGGGCTTCAGCTTAGACAGACGCCTCAGCTGGAAAAAACAGGATTTGACGATCATGTTTACATGACTGTTGAGTTTCATGGAAGGATCCATTATCACTCCCAGATTTTTGACTTTTTGTTTTTCGGACAGGGGTAGAGCAGACAGGTCAATGCAGTGGTTTGAGGTTGTGTCATTGGGAAGGAACAATATGGCTTCAGACTTCTTATCATTGAAGCTTAAGAAATTTAAAGCCATCCAGTCCCTGATGTCAGCCAGGCAGTCGAGCAGAGGTTGAATAGAGCCTGTACCATTTTGTCTTAGGGGGAAGTAAATTTGACAGTCATCAGCGTAGAAGTGGAAGGGTATATTGTGTTTCCGGAAAATAGCACCGAGTGGCAGCAGGTATAAGGAGAACAAGAGAGGACCCAGGATGGACCCCTGCGGAACCCCCCATTTAAGAGCCGCCACTGCAGAAGTAAAATCATTGATGGACACACAAAAAGACCTGTCAGAGAGGTAGGATCTGAACCAGTTTAGGGCTGATCCTGAGATGCCCACCCACTGCTCCAACCTAGCAATGAGGATCTCATGGTCGATGGTGTCGAAAGCGGATGTGAGGTCCAATAGGACAAGCAGCACAGAGTCACCAGTTGCTGCTTGTTTATCTGATTAATGACTGATAAGAGTATTTGTGTGTTACTTTTTATTTAATTTGTACAAGCAGTGTTTAAATGTGATTTATAAATAAATCTAACACAAAGATAATAATTTTATGATTACGCTTCACCTTTTAATTTGCCAGCAAAGTCTGAGTGAATACACTGCCTGTATGGCAGGATGATTTGCATTTAAATAGGATCTAAAGTAATTTAATACATCTACTCAAATGTGTGCAATTAAGTATTTTATATATGTGTGTGTTTAATTGCTCTTTGAGCTACTTTTGCCTTAACCTAACACTGTAAGTGAAACAAGGCGTTTCTTGAGTTGCTGTAAATTATGCTATAATATATATTGTCAAAATATGCAGGACTTTTATATTGAAAACAGACTTATACTGCTACGAAAATCTTTACAACACATATACATACACATGGTAAGTTGCTTTTGGCACAGGGCTGAGAGCTGGGTGTAATAACACACCGTCAGTAACCCTAGATTAGTTTAATTTATATAGCATTTTAAACTCATAAGCAGAAAAACATGATGTATGTTTTTTACTTTTTATATGCTTTGTCTGTATTTTGGTAAACCATTTTTTTTGTTATTGTATGGCATTTTTGGTTAAACCCTGTGCAATAAGGAATAAAATTGAGTCAGGCCTTTGTCAGGCCTTTAGCATGCACACACATGCACGCACACACACGCACGCACACGTGCACGTGCGCACACACACACACTCGGGTCTGTTCAGAGTGAGGGCTGTGCACTTTCACACAGCTACAGAAGAGAGTCATTGGGGAAGGTAGTTTTTGTTTTTTGCTTCAAGGACTGTTTAAATGTAACAAAATTTATTTTAACAAAATAATAAGAATAAGAATATTAAAGGATCCATACTAAAACATTCAGAAGCAAAGCGTTATTGCAGACAGCTGAGGCTTCTTATCAGGATATGAGCTTGCACACAGAGAAAACACACAAGGAGTTATAATAAATAATAAACATGCACTCAAGCAAGTCTCTCTGAGCAGAAGTAGGTCAGATGATAAGAAAGTGCACACTTTTACAACTCAGAGGAAGAGCTGCAGGAGTTTTGCAACAGATAATGTTTTAAAATGCCTTTATGAAACAAAGTGAAGGGATATATTAATCTCTTGTGAAAATTGTATGTTCTATGTTATTTTATGTTTTCTTTTATGATTCACAGCAAACTAAAGGATGCTTCACTGCTGAGGGTTGAAAAATATAGTTTTGAACATTACATAGCACCTTAAAAGAGTGTTTTTTCCACAGTTTGGGTAAATGTAGGTAAAAGTTGAGGATCTGGGTGAAAGTTTAAACCTATCTGACCAGACTCTCGTGTGAAGGGAGGGTGAGACCAAAGGAGAAAATTATTATGTCATTGCTTTGCTGAGAGCTGAACAGCTGTCGGAAGTTACGATCACACCAGTTACTAAATAAGGATTTAGGAAATTATGTCACCAAACTCTGTTACCTCATCAATAACCAATGAAAAAATAACAAAATGACATAGCGTCTGGAAGTGGGGGCTGAAGTCCCTCTGTTAGAGTATAAAAAAGCTGTGGAAGAGAAGAAAATTTGCTGAGTTTTGGACTTTTGAAGAACTCTTGTGGATTATGGACTGATGCTCTCTGGAAGCCGAACAGAAGAAATAAGGATTATCCGAAAAAGGGTTTTTCTTTTTGATCAACAAGGAATGCTTTTTTGCCTCTCAGCCCGGATATTTCCAAACTTCTTCACAATTTGGACTGGCTTCAGAGATGGAATAATTTTCCTATTCTTTTGGAAATCCCTTGTGGCACTTTCTGACAAGAAAAAGGTAGGATAATCTTCCCAGTTTATCCACAACTAAATTTATATTAAGAGTAAATTATTAATAACAGTAAAAAAGCCTCCTTTTATACAAGAAGATTAAATAATCGGTTGAAACCAACAAAGCGGAGATCTTCTCGCTGAAAGCGGACGGGTTTATCAGCTTGTTTGAGCTAAAAAGAACACGAAGTTCTTTTTGTCCTCCCTGCTGCTGCAAAAGGGCCTTTGAAAGCTCAACGGAGCTGTGAATGGATGTTTTTACATTTTTATCGGAGTAACTGATTTTTCCTGGATATAATTATTTTTGTTTTTACAAGATTTTTTTGTTTTATAACAATTCTGTGGAATAAACCTCAATTAATGGATTAAACCAATTTTTTTCCCTTCTGAATGAATTAGGGATATTTTCCTTTCTGTTCATAACAGATTAAAAGGAGTTTAAAGAGAAGTTTTGTGCGTCGAGAGATCAGACTGCAGCAAGCTGAATGTTTGGGAAAATTGGATTAACTCAAAAAGAGTTTTTCTCCTGGACAAAAGGAGTGCTCGTTGCGGCTGCAGCGAGCTGAATGTTTGGAAAACAATCTTTGATGGATTAAAGCTGATTTTGCCGAATGGATCCTGGAGATTGGAAAATCAGTTATTGTTTTGGGTCAACCGGTCTGATCACGGAGTGAGACCTGCCAGCTAGAAGCTGACTGACCTTGGATGAAAAGCCAGGAGAACACGATGTTCTAATTTTAACCTCAGGCCTGCTTTGAAGGCCTTGCTTATCAGCATCGCAGAACAACTGAATGGATTACAATATCTTTGAATGGATAACACTTTGGAGGAATAATTGATTTTGCCTAGGAGGATCACCAGATTTTTTGGCCTTGAACAGTTTTGATGGATCACAACTGGGATTTTTAACACGACAGAATTACCTGGAGTTTTTCTGTGGAATTACAACGAAGACTTATTCAGTCTACTGGAAGTGCAGACTTTCCTGACTGGATAATAACAGGATTAAATGAAGATTTCTAAAGTGGATGATTACAAAACAAGTTTTTCCTGAAGGATTAAAAACACAAGCTTTTTATTTGTGGGATTAAACAAAGATTTGTTCAGTCTGCTGGAAGTGCAGACTTCTGATTGGAGTACAACAGCATCACCTGGAGGTGACAAGATTTCCTGATAGGATTAGAACAGAGGTTTCTGGTGGAAATAAAAACACAAGTTGGAACACACCAAGATTACCTGGATGGATTAAACATATTTGATCGGAATCAGATTATTGTAGAATAAACCGACATTTTTGAAGAGTATACAAATTATTATTGATTGGAGTAGAACTCAATTCAATTAAAGCTAAAAACACATTAAGGCCCAGCATGTGGAAGACATCTTTTGGTGAGCTGTGAATCATTTTTATCTCTTAAATGCAAATCATGTAACCTAATTAAATCTTTTCTGTAGTAAGTAGTGCTTATGCTGTTCCCTTGCAATTAAATAATAAAGAAACATATAAAACGTACAAATTTGGATTTTCCTTTGACTCACCTTGATATTAAATGATGGAAAACTTGGTTCAAAGATAACAACAAGATTACTGGAGGTTTTAAATGGTTGTTTTGGCTAAAAAGATATAAACAACATCCTGGAACCTTATTTTCCTAGGTTCTAAAATTTACCAGACGGATAACAATAACCATCTACAGAGGTAAGCTGTCGTTTAATATACGTTTCTCCGTGAGGTACGATCTGACTCCATTCTGCTAAGTCGGACTATCTATCGGAGTGAAAATAATGGGTGTGACGTTTAGATGGAGACAGTAACAGTCTGGTTGAATTACCTCGACTCAGCCTTAATTCTAACTAATCTTGAGACACATCGGGTAATACTCGTGTGCTAGGATAAAAGTTAAAAAACCCGTTACTGGAGAAGGCTGGAGTGAGGACTTGTCGCAAGGTCCTGCGGCTATCCTCACTCACGTAGAATTTACATGGCGCCCAACGTGCTTAAAGCATAACGTACTCAAGATAATAAGGCGTGCGTCAGTGGACTGACGAAGCACCAAACCACAACTCTCCTTGGGTGGAGGAGTTGTGGCGTGCAACGTGTTTTTGAAGGAAAAAGAACTCAAGAACTCGAGACAAAAGCACACGCCGACACACGACTCTCCCGGGTGGAGGAGTTAGCGCGGCTGGACTAGCTACTAGCTGAACACCACGGGTGGTAGAATAAAGAGGGCTTACTAAGGACTACTGACCATAGTTTGGAGTAAGTTAGCAGCAGGTCTGTTTTCATCCCAGGTACCGGGACATAAAGTCTGGAGGCTTTGAAAACATACCGACTCGAGACGACAAAAACGGAAAATGGCCACGGGAGTGGCAACAGTAGGACTGGTGGACCAGTCCAAAATCAACGATCCAACTGTACCGAAACCCGAGTTAGCAACAGCAGCTACGATGAAGGATCAATCCAAAACGGGAAATCCACACCAACAGAAACCTGAACCAGTAGGAGAAACAGGAGGACAATCACTACAAGTCCTTTTGCATGGCCAAGGTTTTACAACTTGGCATCCTCTTGTTCAGCAAATGTTCAGAGAAAACAACCCAAGGGTGAGTGATACGATTCTACAACAAAACCTGAGGGAATACATGAAGGACAAAGGTGTACTCTACTGCATGTTAATGAGGCATGGCTGTCAGATGATAGTATTAAAAGACCCAGCAAAAATAAAAACCAAAGCAGAAATTAAATTGTGGCTAAAATGGTGGGTTCAACAGATTGAAGCACCGAGATCTGGACTTATAGACACTGTGATCAGCCCGACGATCGATTACGACCCTTTGGTGAAAATGTTAGCCAAAGCCACAGGAATATTTGGGTATACCTTGGGTGAAAAGACAAAAGCGGCCTCGATGTTTAGTGAATATGAAGAAGAGCTGGCCAGGATGGGGCTATACAAACAGCGAATGAAAGACAGAGGTCTTGAGCCAACGAGTGCACGAGCTTCTGAAACAAACTCTCCGGGAGATTCAGAAGGAGAAAATGGTCTGAAAGAGGGGCAAGAAACCAACAAGTTAAAAACAGGACAAACAAAACCCCTTTCCTCATGGGACGACACCACAATTAGAGTGAAACCAGATATGCGAGGTGTTAGTGGGATGGGCAGACCAATAAACCCAGCATCTCACCTAGACCCTGACTACTGGGGCTCCAGAACGAACTTGGACCAATGCAGAAACACCCCTGCCTATAACTCTGATTCTGGAGCAAGCGGAAAAGAGAAAATGGGGAATCATGGGTCCTGGGCTACTAAACTAGAGACAAGAGATGAAGATGAATGGAGCCCAGATGATGGGCAATATGAAAGAAAAGCTCGGGACGGCATTGATCATCTTGCACAGAGCTTGGTGAAACAGATGGACAAACAGTGGGTAAGAGACGAAGAGTGGGGTAAAGGATTCCTGCGAAGATTGTCGTTCGGTAATCGACAGGTTGATCCTGACCAGAACCCCTCAGGAATAACCAGAGAAGAATACAAGAAATGTACAGCGAAAGAGTACCATCTTGAATCAAGACATGAACCTAGTTTTGGCCATAAGGGTGAGGAAACAAAAAAACCTTTAGTGGCCCCTTTGGTGGCCCCGGGGTGGACGTCTCATCAGGAGTTGGGAGCAAGACCAAGAGGCTACTCTCA